>CAOJBK010124410.1:0-13894 GCA_948294925.1 Codiaeum variegatum
CCCATCTCTGTCAAGGAGGAAGCTGCTTTTCCATAGTCTCTCCAGGTTCACCAGCCCTCCAATGATAATTAGCAACAAGAGTTCCCTTTTGTCATCTTCGGTCAAAAGTGGGTTGGTTGAGAGTTTGTGGGGTTCGCGATAATCACCATTGAAGCCCAGCCCCCCTTCTTGATCTCCGGTGTAATGAAGGCCAAAAAATTGACATTTCCACTCATCAGCTTTGTTTGGCTTAGAGGCAAAGAGCCTCCTATTTGGCCTCCCTGAGGACATAAATATTCATGTGTCCCCTTGGCTGGATGAGAACTAATAAAAGAGATGGAATAACTCCACCGAGGGAGTATGGATCCCTAAATAGTAACATAGTACCTCGAATCCATAGATATCCAGGATTGAGTTGGGAGTGAGGGTGAACGGAAGAACACCAAAGTGCTTAAACACTTTGCATAAGAAGTTAGATGGAGGCAGAAGGAGGCCTCGCATCATGTGGTCATAGAACATGACATAATCCCTCCATCCAATGGGAATGTTGAAGGTTGGATCATTGTGATAGATAAGATAAGAGGGAGAAGGAAAAGTAAGAGAAGCTACAGAGGAAAAGTTGTCCAGATTGGCCTGAACAACTTCCCAGTTCACTTTAAACCTGGGTATGATTTATTGCCAGGCCGGAACTAAATAGGAAATGATGAATTCCTCTCTACTAAGTGAAGGAGTTTTGGAGGCAAGACGTGATCTGGCCATTTGAAGAGAAAGTTTGAAGACAAAGGACGAAGAAGAAAAGGTTTTGAGAAGCAGCAACGAAGAAGAAAGCTGTTTGCAGAAAGAAGTCAAAAGAAGAAAGTGACCGGTCCAACAGGGGTATATAAAGACCTTCTAGAAGACTTTTCATCTTCTTAACCGTTATGAAATTAATGCGAAACATGTGGCAGAGTTTTACAAGTGAAAGCAAGACACGTGGCATAAAGTACTATTGTTCTTCGCATATAAGACCTCGAAGAAAATGTACGAAGCGTTTCCCTCGAGGAAGAAACGTGAAGCGTGGATTGTGAATCAACATTCTTGTTCAAAAAGAGGACTTTATTTAGAAGAATTCTTAATCCTCTTATGGACAAAAGGGGCCACTGATACGGGTTTACCCAAAATGGGCCTAAAAGGGTCTGGACCCCAAAGGTATACAAAGGCACATACTAAAAGGTAAAAACCCAAGTTCATAACACCTATATTACCCTTCTTATGGTATAGAAGGCTTCAGACACATGACAAAGAGATTGATAGGGCTTTGAAGGACAACCCTCGAAGGGGACCTTCGATCCCTCGTCTTGGACACGTGTCACAAATCCATAAGTAAAACGTGTCCCCACTTTTGATAAACATCAAGCCATGTTCATCGTAGACACTGCCACATGGAGCACTCACAACGTGCCATGTGGCCCTAAAAACTATTGTATATAATACATGATGTCGCACTTTTCAAGATAAGTTCACTAAAACCTTAAACTACTCAAATATACTTTCTTAAGGATTCACAGTGAGTCAAAAGCAGACAAATCCATTACTGACTTGAGCATTGGAGGATCATTGCTAGGCACACGCCTGGCCCTTTTAACTCATTGTTATTCCTTGTGCAGGTATTTACATTCTATTGGATTCAGGCCTAAGATCAGAAGTTGTTAAGTCAAGAACTTATCGATTACCATACACTTAAATCCCTTCATTACAGATTCCCAATCTCAGCTAGGGTCATGGAATAAGTCAAACCCTTTATGCTAGATCATATGACCTCTATCCGGTATGAGTTCTCGATAAATCAGTTCCCACTAGAAACTCTTTCTAGTGAACCTTTCCACTTTGGCCAAAGATTTGCATATTAAGAACAACCAGAAGTCATAGGAGTCCTTCCTTGGTTACCCAAGTTAATGAATCCTTTATTGGTTAAACACTTATGCTAACATACCACAGATTATGGCCACCACATGCCATATACTAATAAGTGACTAGCATCGGTATGTAAGCAGTAACAAACCAGAGCCTCCAATATACCAGTTAACATGTCACCTCAAATCTATGGATTATATGCACAATCATAATCTAGATGATGCGATATTGACTGGTAGGTAATGACCCATGTATCCATCATCTAACGTCACTGTTCAACTTACTCATCTCATGAGTTCTCATGTGTTGTCACGACATCACATGTCTGTAGCATGAGACTTACTACCTCCATACCAATAAGTATCTCATACTTATCATGGATGACAACAGAGGTGATGGTCTTCTAGATTAATGGCGTCCCTACCAATAATCCTATGACCATGGACAACCTTTAAAGCATCTGTTAAAAGGGCAATCTGTTATTCATATTCTCAAACTTTTTAAGAATAGATTCCCTACAGAACACTTAAGGGACATTTATATGTTCAATACTAGGAATGTATCCTCTTAAAGAACATATATACTAAAGTCGGTAATGTTTTCGTTTACATTCACATGTTGAGTGTAAGCTCTAGGGAAAACACTGCTAACAGGCTTTTGTTTTAACATTTTAATCCAAAATTCATCTCTTTAGCTAGTGACTTTCTTTTATTTTATTTAACATATTAATAGGTCTTATATTGGGTGACTCATCAGTAGTTAAGAAAGCCCTTTATCAATCTTTGTCTAAGATTGATGACTCTTATTTTATGTTTTTAGGCTATCTACTGTAATCTTTTCTTATTAATGAAATCTATCTATCTTGAGGCAAAAATGTAGAATAAAAAAGAAAGACATGTGCAAAAAAAAAGAAACTTCATTATGAGAAAAATACTAATTATTTACTCTTAAAATAAAAGTAGTAAATAAATAACATGCAAGAAATATAATTTTCAATAATTACTTTTTATCTTTCATATTTTTTTTATATAATTTGTCAATATAAGCACTATCTCATCATATAAGATCTTAAAAGAGTGTAATTATCATGGATGGAAGCCATTTATGTCCTAAGTTAAAATTCTTAGCAATAAATTCTAAGGCTTCAGTCCTACTAATTATGTGGTAAGACTTCACATTAGCTCTGTGGTTGGTAGGAGATCCAAGACTTCTATTTTGATACTTTGCATAAAAGTATGGTTTCTAAGTTATTTGCAATTTTATCTCATTCTATCCATTCATTAGGGTCAATAATATGATCTATATAATTATGCATAATTATTATTCTAGAATAGTTTTTCTGCATTCTCCCTAGATAACTTAATGGATGATAATGATCCATTCCTCTTAAGGCCATCTTCTATTATTATAATGCAATTTTGAATCATAATCCTTATGGTACTATCAGACATGCTTCTTCCTTATGTTGTAATAGTTACAGTATTTGATGCATCTTTTGGAGTCAATCTAAGATAAATACAACAAAATTACAAAATTGAAGAATTGCAGTTGCATCTCCAAAAATAAAATCAATTATACCATAAATCTAACATTCTCTATAGAATTGACTATTCATTTGTGTACAAAGTGTGTCTTGGTACCTAGAAATTTTACAATGATAAAAATCTAAAGTATCCTCACTGCAAAGTGCAATAGCTTATTCATTTTTGCCCTTGTTGCATTTTTTATTGTCATGTTCCTTGCAGTAAAAAAAAAAAAAAAAAGAGCATTAGATCCTTGATTGATAAGAATGTTATTGTCATATGCATAACATAATAAATTCCATATTAAATTTGAAAATTTGAAACTAATATAGCTATGATGAAATTGCAATTCATCGGCAATTTTGTAGAAAGAAAGAAAATGAATGTAAGTTTTCTTTTGGTAGTCACAAGCTCATATCTAGCATGCTTTCTAAAATTTCTTTCTCTTATTGAATTAGGCTTTTAAAGTCCAGGACTAAACTCCCTAATTTACGTATTTGGGCATGTTGTCTTTATATTATTTGCGTATTTGGGACCTCTATCAATTGTTTTATTTTATCGGTCATTACCAAAACACTTTCTATTTTTAAAATTTCATATTATGACAAGTGAGACCTTCTTCTCAAATAGGAAACAATACTAATAAAATGATTATAAGATGCACCTTACCCAACAAAATAATATTTTTGAAAAATACTTTTTGCTAATTAAATCTTAGGTTCTTTATAATTAATTCTTTTATTATATGGTAATACAAAAATGCACATGTAGATAACAAGAATAATAACAAAATTCCAAAAAATAGAAAGCATATCAAAACCATTGTATCATAAGAAAAGTGTCCAAAAAGAAATAGGGAAGTTAGTATAAGAAATAACGAGTGATGAAATTAAGTAAATTTCATTATAAGTAGTTTAACAGTTGCTTATTTTATTTATTATTAATTACCTAATGTTGTTATGTCATACGTCTTAAACCCCCCTTTATAATTTTTGTTGTCGAAAATGATCGTATGATAAGTTCTTCCTCATTTTAAGATGATATTAATTTTATCTGCACCAGTAATTACACTTTTGGTGTAATTATCTTTATTGATTTTAATTTTGTGTGACTCTTTGTTGAATTTTGGAGTCACTGCAATTGCATCCATTGTCTTCGTAAAATTCTAGCTTCCATTTTCAGTGACTATTACATCGATACCTTCAACTTTATGAGATGTGAAGCATAGAAAAATAGAAAAAAAATAATAAAAGAAACCTTTTAAAACACATCTTTATAGGTTGAAATATAAAAGATTTAGTTAAAGAGTAAAAATGTTGAGTAAAAGATGCAATATAGAAAAAGAAAAAATGAGTCATAAGCTCACAAGAAATGCCTAGAATGATAGGAAACTTATAAGTTATATTACACAACTTTATAAAATAAATGAAGATTTTGGGAAAGAAATTATAGGGTAAAAATGTTAGAAATATTCCAATGTGTTACAGTAACATGCGTAGTAGAAACTCTCAATCAAAAGAAACTCAAACTAAAAAGTAGGAGTTCCTATTAATAGGTTATAAAATGAGGGGTTTTGAAATCCAAACCAACTGTTCAACCAAGAAAATCAGGAACCAAACTCCATATCAGCCTTAAAAATTGGCTTTTGTCAAATCCAACCAAAATTGATAAAATCAAGTTAGGACCGATCATAAGTGATAAAAAACCTCATTTGGTTTAAATATAAAATTGATATTATAAAATTGATAATCAAATTAATTCACTTGATATTATTTTTTTTTACCATTTGTTTTTTCAAAAGTGATTTAGATTTCATATTTTTTGACATTAATCTATAATTTAAAAAATATATATATGTTAAGAAAAATGTGTTTTGACTAAACTTTTAACCAACAAATAATATTTTTATTATTGTCTTTTCTTAAGTTAACTATAATATTCACTATCATTAATAAAGATGAGCATCACTTTATTTCAAAATAAATATTTAAAGAACTTAAGTTATAGCTATAATTAATAAATAAGTCATGTGATCCACGCTTTGAGTGAATTTTATTTTTATTTTTTTATTTTTTATTTAATGATTTTATTATTTGATTATTATAAAATATTTTAAATATTATATGATATTGTATTACAAGTTTACATTTTATATATATATATATATATATATAAAGAAACTCTTAGATTTTACCACATAGGACTCTTAGACTTTAGTCACATAGATTTTAGTTAGAAAATGTTTAAAAAATTAATTATGCTTTAATTGAATGAGGTAAATGGACATTTATAAATATTATTTCAAATAATTAATAATACAATATTTAGATAACATATTTTAATATATTAATTATGCTTTAATTGCATAATATAAATTCTTTTTAATTATTGGAAATAAGATGAATTTTGTTGTTTGTAATATAGCATTATTGATTATTTACGATAGTTTCCACCAAAATCAGGAGATGACCTTTTTTAGGACTGCAGTAGATCAAGCTCTCCTTAATTTTGAAAAAGTCGATATATATGTATTTTTTTATTAAGTGTTGAAAAAATCCATATATTTTTTAGGGCAAAAGTAGGCCAAGCTCTCTTTAGTTTTGAAAATATTGATATATATGTATTTTTTTATCAAGTGTTGAAAAAATTCGTATATATATATATATTGACAATACGAGTGATATTTATGCATTTTTATTAAAATTTATATTAGAATGGACTTATTAAATTAATATGACGCCATTTGAAAAAATATTTAAGATCTGTCACTTACCAAAACATTCACTCATTCTTCTAAATCTTACATATTATTCATTGTTTAACTCCATATAATATATTTTATTTCATTTTTTTTTACTTTTATATAAACACCAATTTTTCTTATTATTCACTTTTTTTTACTACTTTCACACAGTTTGACATGTTACTAATGATATAAGTTGAATAATATATTTCAAAAGAAAAAAATTGGAGACTTTACGGGTATGAATGTCACATCATATTGTGTGTTCATATACACTGAAATGGTATTATTGGAAAAGAAGGTAAGTTTTCCTATTTTCTAAATAACATTTTATCACAATTTTTTTAAAAAAATTTAGTTGTTATAAGTTATTATTTTATTGACAAGCTAATGAATTTCATTTTCATATATATATATAGTTTGAAAGAATTCTATAACTACAACATTTATGTTTCATTTTCAAATTTTAAATATTTCATCATCTTTTAATTAATTAATTTTTTACTTTCATTTTAATTTATTATAATCTAATAACTTTTTAAAAAGTATAATTAAAAATAATATTAACTAAATAATTATAAGTAAAAAATAACATTCAATTAATATTTATTTAATAATTAAGCATGTCTATTTTTATTTTAAAAAATAAATATTTAATAATTATTAACATAATTATAACCTTTTTTTTAATGAAACATAATTATTAAAAAAATAAACATGTAAGAAAATTTTTAAAAAATGCTTAAAAAATCAAAGTATAATTTAAAATAAATTATATAATAATAACAGTAAGTAAATAAATAAAAGTCACATATGTTCAATAGTTAAATTATGATTTAAAAAATTTTAAACATGAAAGAATACCACAACCATTATGAAAAATTATATATATATATAATAAAAATTAAGTAAATCATATTAAACTTTTAACGATTCCTTTCTTAGGAAAGAGAAAAGATGGTTAGGGTTTGATAAGCTATGACCATCGTCCATAAACTAGCACTGGTCAAGGATTTTCCTCATCTTACTTATGCACCGAATTCTGTTGGCACTCTCCTGCTAGTCGTTTTTAACCTTTCAACATCTTTAGTGTCTGATCTAATGTGTGGTGAGTTCCTCATATCACAACTAATGGCTGCAGAAAGACATCGACTATCCTCAACAGCCCAGCCTAGTTTGAGTTCACAGTGACAGCAACTGTAGTCTCAACTCCACCAATCTGTTACATTCCTACCGAAGGTTGCAAAGATACAACAACATTAAATATCATATCAACTTTTTCTGTATGTCTTTCTTCTCCATGGAATCGAGGATTATGATGAAGTTTCCTGGACTATGGTTAAAAGCAAGAAACACAACCGATCTATTAATGTTTTGGCTACTTATACTAGACTAGTTCGGATCAGAAAACCAAGAGTGAAGCTCAATCTTTAATTTTATATGCTTGGTTTTAGTTTGTATTTTTCTTTAGGGGTGAACTGTTTTCTTTTTCTTTTTCATTTTAATAAATTAGAGTTTGACTCCCGCCTTTATTCAAAAAAATTTAACTTTTAACATAATTTAAAGAGTATAATCTAAGCTGATTTAAAATATAAATATATTAATTTTTTATTTATATTTATTTTGATATTGTATAAAAAGACACTATAATCATATGATCCTGTTGATATAATTTACAATTTTTATCTTATATTTAAAACTATTATCTAAAATAGTTTTGATGTGCAAATTATTTTAATGACAACTAAGATTATATCTTTCTTTAATCTATTTTCACATATCATATCATGTATGTATATTTATTTATTTATTTATTTTTATATTTTTTAACTTTATTTAAAACGACAAACCTGCCAATAATATTATAGCATTTAAGAAAATTTTAATTTCAAGTATGATAACAATGCTAGTTTTTTTTTTAAAATACATTATCATATTTGTATTTAATTATAATATTATAAATCTATTTAACTATTTAAATATAATTAGGTCTAATATATGATTAAAGTAATAATGAATTCCAACAACAATATGTTCATATATCACGACATATTTATGACAATGATCAATTTTAAAATAGTGATTAAAATAATATTAATATATTAAATATAAATCAAATGCAATCTTTAATTAATAAATATATTTATTATAGAAAATATTTTCTAATTTATTTCAAACATAAAATTAGTAGTTACCAAAAATACATAGAAATCATAAACAATTATTCAAAAATATATTTACAAAAAAATATTAAATAAGAATATTGATTATTGTCAATGTATTTTTTAAATTCAAAGGCTGGAGAAATAGAATTGAACATCACAACTAGGTTGGCATCTTCAGTTGTACTCACTATCACATACATATGCTCCAAATATTATTAATAGAAAATAAAATATAAAATTCAACAATTCATTACATAAATATGAAGTTTTCAAATAATCTAAAATCATCATAAATTAGAGAATCACAAAAATTAAGAAAAGAATTCCACCAAAAAACTTGTAACTTAAAATTATAAAATAAAAATATTTGAAATATATAATTAATTTATTAAAATTATTTAAAATGGTAAATTGTAAACTATTACTACTATTAATATGGTTAATTTTTAATTTCATATCATATATATTTTTATCTAATTTTGTTATCTTCTGTAGCTTTATTTGATATGATAAACAAATCATTAAATTTATATTAACTTATTTTTATTTAAAATTGAGAATTAATTATCATTAGAACTATATAATTATTATAATGAGTTTTTCTAATCATTTCCCTAAAAGCAATGGTTAAGCTTCATTAATTACTTATAATTACCATATTAGTTTTGGATTCTAATTAATTATCTTTAATTCTAATTGATAGAATTGATTATTATAGTAATAGCTTTTATTCTAATTAATTCTATTTAATTTTAATTGATGAATATTAGTTTATTTTTAACTAGGTAACACCTCTCAACATCGCGGGATTATTTATTTTATTTTATTATAATCTAACATTTATTTAATTATTTATATTATAAGAACATAATAGAGATATGAGATAAACTTTAAAAAAAATTATAAAATCAATCAAAATTTAGATTTGAAAATATCGTTGACTCACTAAAAAACTTTCAATCATTCTTAAATTTTAATTTTAGAAAATTTTCAAATCTAATTGGACTGATTGGTGTATGAAAATTTAAAAAATTATGTAATTAATCATTATGGATATATTTCAAAATTAATTATGTAATAATTTTAAAAATATCACTGACTCAGTATAAATTTTTTAATCAATTTTTTTTTATTTCTAGCACGAGGTGTCTTGGGTGAGCCCAACTGTGAGAGACACCTTTAAGCTTGTATCATGCCTAGACTAATCTCCGTTCATACCTGGTAGGACCTGTTAGGGTGTCAAAACACTCCCTCAAAGGTTTTAAAGTATCTGCATACCCAGGGTTCGAACTCGAGACCCTTTTTTTTTTATTAAATACCACTTTGGTTGAGTATACAAGTAAATAATTTTTGTAAAAAAAAATTCAATTGGATGAAAATATAATTCTATAATTTAACACATTTTTCTCTGTACATTATGATTTTCTTTATTATTATTATTTAGGTAAATTATAAATTTAGTGTTTAACTTTTCAATTTTGGCTAAAATGGTGTCTCAACTTTTTTGTTTCAAATTGTTGTCTCAACTACTTTAAATGGTTCTGATTTAGTATTTTTGATCGATTTGTCAACAATTACTAGTGACATTTCATAACTAATTATAACTCAAATTTAATTATTTAATTAAAAACTAAAAGGGTGCCACGAGATGTTTTATGGTGGGCTTTCGAATGTAAGATGTGTCAGTTAGATACATTCAAGTAATTAAGGATATGTATGATGGGGCGGTTAGTAGTGTACGTACGGCTGGAGGTGATACAAGAGACTTCCCTATCACGATCGGATTACATCAAGGATCAGCTTTAAACCCTTATATTTTCACTATTGTTATGGATGAATTGACAGAGGACATACAAGAGGAAATCCCTTGGTATATGATGTTTGCGGATGATATAGTGCTCATAGATGAGACTCGAGAAGGAGTTGAGGGGAAGCTAGAGCAATGGAGAAGTGCATTGGAGACGAAAGACTTTAAAATTAGTCCAAAGAAGGTTGAGTATATACATTGTAAATTTAGGGAAGATAATAGGAACGAGCAGATGAACGTGTGATTAGAAGGTGTTGTCATATCTAAGAGCACACATTTCAGATACTTAGGATCTATCTTATAAGAAGATGGAGATTGTGAGAAGGATGTTGCTCATCGAATCAAAATGGAGTGGATGAAATGGAGGAGTGCTTTCGGAGTATTATGTGATCGAAAGATTCCATATAAATTAAAAGGAAAATTTTATCACACTGCAGTGAGGCCTGCTATGATGTATGGGAGTGAGTATTAGGCTAAAAAGCACAATAAGTCTCTAAACTTAGTGTGGCGGAAATGAGGATGCTAAGATAGATGTGCGGCCATACTAAAATGGATGGAGTCTGTAATGAGGATATCAGGGATAAAGTAGAGTTGCCCCTATAGAAGGGAGACTAAGATAGTTTGGGCATGTGCGACGTAGACCTTTAAATGCACCGGTTAGAAAATTAGAACACCTTAGAGTAGATGTGGGTAAAAAAGGGAGGGGGAGTTATTTCTCCTTACTTATTTGTCTTTTTTATATAATGTCTAATCATTTGATCAATCAAGCTATTAGTATTGGTAGTTGGAAACTAAAAAAAAAAGGCCCTCCCCCCAATCATTTATTCTTTATGGATGATCTTATGCTATTTGTAGAATTATTCATTGAACAGATAGAGGTTGTTCTTTATATTCTTTGAAGGTTTAGTGAAGCTTTGGATCAGAAGGTGAGTTTCAGGAAATCTATTTTTTTTCTCCATCAATGTTCATAATGACATTGTAATTGCTATTTCTAGCATGGCTTAAATTCTTGAAATTAGATACTTAGGGAAGTATTGGAACGTCTTTTCATGGTAGAGCATCAAAATTTACTTTTTCTCACATTCATGATAGAATTTCTAGCAAGCTTGAAGGGTGGAAGATGAAGTATATAACTCTTATTGGCCACATTAGTTTGGTGAATTCGATAATTAATTCTATTCCTCTTTATACTATGCAAACTAATTTATTTCTTATGTTTATTTGTAATAGTATTGAAAATGTTGTGAGAAAATTCATTTGGGGTGGCCTTGATGCTTAAAAAACTTTCATTTTAGTTGGTTGGGAAACAATTACTAAGCATGAAAGGTAATATGGTTTGGGCATTAGGAAAATGCATCAGATGAATTTGGCCTTCTTGGCAAAATGGGATGGCATATAAGAAAGTAGAGTAATAGTCATGGTAGTTTAGAATTTTTTAATCATTTGAGAACTTGTGATGTTTCAAATTTATGGAAAGGAATCCTTAAAAATATCCCTCTAATAAAATAAGGGTTGCAATTTGCAATCCACAATGGAGCTCAGGCACAACTATGGTCAAATTCTTGGATTATTGACAAGCCTTCAATTCATCATTTGGTGCTTGATGATCTAAGTAAAGAACTATCTTTTTCTATTCAAAAACACTAGATTGAGGGAGTTAGTTGGGATTAGAGTAAACTTTCTTACCTATTGCCTACTTCTATTGTTGGTAAATTATCAAATTTGATTTTTAAAGTGGATCCTTAAGTTTGTGATGAAGTTTGTTGGGAAAAGAGTTATTCATGTTATTTTTCTGTCTATTCAACTTATGTGCTTCTACCCAAGTGTAATGACTTTGCCTACGTTGTTATTTGAAATGCCATTTGAAAAGTGAAGGCCCTCTATAGGATTTGCTCTTTTCTTTGGCTTGCTTTTCACAAGAAAATAATGTGTAATGCCTAGAAATTGATAGAAGTTTCACCTCTATTCTTTTCCATTAGTGTTATCCTAGTTCTGTATAGGATGTTGATCATATGCTTTACCATTGTCATATGGTTGTAGAGGTATGAAAACTAGTGCTCATCATCAATGAATATAATGTTTAATAGGATATTCCTTTAAGGAATGATTTAGGTATCACTTATTATCCTACTAATTGATCATGGTTCCTTCACTGATGGTATTCAATATGTGGTTGTCACTTTGTGGTTATGGTGATTGAGGGAAAATTGTGTCTTTGAGCAAAAGTCCATCTCTATTAAGGCAAATGTGAGTCATATCTATAATTATTCTAAGGAGACACAAAAAAGTGTTCTTCCAATTTTGTCGATGATAGGATTAAGAAGTAAAGCCAAATAATTCAGGTTAGTTGGCAACCCCTTTCTTACAGAATGATGTACCTCAACACCAATGGAAGTAGCAGAAATTGTGCATCAGTTGTTAGATATTTGTGAAGCCTATGTTGCTGAGATTTGGGTAGTTTTACAAGGTTTAATCATGGTATGGTATGTTAGTTTTAGGCTATTAATTTAGAGATGACTCATCTCTTGTAGTTCAATTGTTAAGTATTGAGATCATTCCGTACCAAGCTTCTAATTGAAGCCATGCTTATAAGAGCTTTATTTATAGGCAATGGTAGGTCAACATGAAACACATATTTAAAGAAGCTAGTGTTGTAACTAATTACCTTTCTAATTTATCTCTTAAGCATTATAAAAGTGTTATCTTTTATGATTGTCCTCCTCCTCGATTTATGACCATCCTTTAGCAATATATGGTTGGGGTATGGCACACAAAACTAGTTCCTTATATAGTGATGTAGAGATTTGTTTTCTTTGTTTTTTTGTTGTTCTTTTATGGATTATTTCCCTTTCTTGTATTAAAAAAATGGATTAATATATAAGTATATGGATCATATACATTATATCTTTGCAACTTGTTAGTTTTAATTCAATACCCCATTAATATGATTTAAAATATTAGAAGAAATTCCAATTATTGTAATATTTTTAATCTGCTTTTATAATTTTGTACTATTCATTCATACTTCAATGTAAATAAAAGTAAGAAAGTTCAATAGAAAACAATAATTTAAAAATATGTTGGTGTCTCAAAGCAAATGCTTTAATCAAATTTATTATTTGATTTAAATTTTTTAATAATTAATAATTTTGAGTTTATTTGATAAGTACAAATTAAAATTTTAAGGAATGAGATATAAAAACCATCTTATAGTTTGCCTTGATGTATAAATTAACCCTTGAAATATAGACTAACTAAAAAACAATGGAAAATAAGTTTTGTATGCTCAACAAGCTACCGAGAAGTGGAGTTAATATTAGTAACTCAACTCAACGAAGCCTTAATCCTAAGCTAATTGTGGTCGGGTATACGGATTCACTTTCTCCATTAGAGGCGATCGTGAATGATATTATCAGAAAGATTTAAGAACTCAAGATCATGTTGAATGACTCTACTCCAAGTAAGTTTAGGTCTACCCCTCTCTTTTTACCCACATTTACTCTAAGATGTTCTAATTTTCTAACTAGTGCATCTAAATGTCTACGTTGCACAAGATCGAACCATCTTAGTCTCTATTCTCTCAACTTGTCTTCTATTGGGGCAACTCCGACTTTATCTCTGATATACTCATTATGGGCTCCATTAGTATGGCCGCAAATCCATCTTAACATCCTTATTTCTGCCACACTAAGCTTAGAGACTTGTTGTGCTTTTATAGCCCAACATTCACTCCCATACATCATAGTGGGTCTTACTGCAGTGCGACAAAAATTTTCTTTTAGTT
>CAOJBK010124492.1:0-20209 GCA_948294925.1 Codiaeum variegatum
AAAATCTTAATATCCACATCTTCACTATTCGTAGTCAATTTTTTTCTCAAACTAAAATTTCAATTTCTGCGCGAAATTGATGATTTTACTAGCCTTGATTTTGCTTTCTGTTATACTGTATTAACATATTAATGAATTATAGTAATTAGGAAATAAATAAAAATTTTGAAATAAAATTTTCTATCAATTTATTATAGCTAATTTTTACAAAAACATTATAAAATGTTCCATTATATATCTAACTTAATTCAAATTAATAATTAATTTTTTTAAATTTATTATTAAAATTTAAATAATGGTCAACATAAATTATTTGACTGAACCTTCACTTTCAATTCGTAAGTTTTGAAAACAATATTTATCTGACAAATTGAACAAAATGCTTAATTAATTATAAAATTGAAATAAAATAATAAAAAATTTAAAACAAATTAAATAAAATGAAAATATAGAAAAAGAAATTATTACGTTTAGTACTATCCTAATCTCACCTCTAACATTTGAACTCCACAATAATTGTTATTATGTTAATTGTTACTGCTAATATTATTTAATTAAAATAATATAGTCAAAATGTTATTTTAATTAAATAATAATTAATCCATAATTCTCAAAATATGTTCAAATTAAAAGAAAATAGGGAGTAATAATGTAATTTTGATAAATAGAAAAAAATTAGTAATTAAAAATTTAATTTATATATAAAGTGAATAAATAATAATAGTATGAGCAAGTAAAAAACATATTTAATGATATTACCTTATTGTCGGAATTTATAATCATTTTGTTGATGTTAAGTACAACAATAAAAAAAATATATAATTTCAAAAAATAGTTACATAATTAATTTATAAAATAATAATTTTTTTAGATGCTCTAAATAATAATAATTAAACTAGATTTAAAAAATTAAAAATTGTTTGAAAACCAAACAAAGAAAGTTTTGATATATTCATTTATTTATTAGCAGTTGAAGTTAACTTTTGGAACATATAACCAAAGTTGCAGTGAAAAAATAAATATACATATAATTAAAAAATATTAAATGTGCTAACCATAATAATACAAATCATCAACTATACATATGCAAAACACATAAAAATATTAAAGATGCAAAACACATATTTAAGCATGATTATAATCATGTGATTATCATTCAAAATTACAACCATTTTAAATTGTGTGATAATCATGGCAAAGTTAGAATTTTTATTCAAACTTAAAAAAAAAAAAAAACGAGATTTATTAACCTAAAAACAGAAGGGGTAAAGATGCCGTCTAGAAATGATGCAGTAGCCACAATCAGTCACCTTCATAACCCATTAACCCATCAGTTTGATAATATATAAATAATTAATATTATAATTGTAGTAGTCATACAAATTTGAGTTGTGATTAATTTAAAATCCTTATTATATTGCAACTGTGATCTCTACACTGAATTTTCTAAACAACTACTATCACTACAAACGTTTTTTTACGGTTTTTATGTTGTTATAAAATAAAATTTTCATTAATAGATAATTGTATGATATCTACAGTTAAGATCAAACTTAATAAAATATATATTTAAAATATCAAAAACCAATCATTTGAGAAAGTTAATTAGCGAAAAAAATGTGGTATTGTAAAACAAATTTCATGTTGTAGTATTCCAAATAACAGCTTTCTCTCGAAAGATCATACTATATCCTATAGCTTTTTTTATCAATAATTAAATCTGATATAATAAATTATACTTTGAAGGAGAAGATCAACAGTAGAGTCAGATACATATTTATAAATATCCAAAATCTAGATAAAACTCTTAAAAAAATGAGAAACAGTCAAACTATCAAAAGATAGAAAAAACTAACTCTTATAATTATAGAGACAAACTTTATTAAAAAATAAAATACTAAAAAATAAATAGTACAATAAAATTAGAAATCTTGAGACTTACTATCAGGATTAAATGCTAATGACAGCTCTTTCAAGGAGGCTAGGTTTTTTCTCCTTTTAGGAGATTAGGATTTTTTTTTCAAAAAAAAAAACAGAGGCTTCAATTTCGTGGTACCAGTGTAAAGGTTTGTTAATTAATAATCCAAATTATGTTGGTCTAATTTTCCCTAATGTTTTTTTCCAATTTTTTTTTATATAAAATATCTATTTTTTTTTTTGAGAGGAATCTAAAGTATAGCCTAAATTATATCTTTTCCATTATTACTTGCAAGCCAATTCTCTCTTTTTTCATTTTTTATTTTAGCTTTTTAATTTATATATCTATTTTAAATACAATAAACTTTCTATTCTACGAGTTTTTTTTTTAATTTATTCTAAATCCTACTCATATTCTAATTCAACAACTATTGTACTACTCTTTCTTTTTCTTTTTGTTTTTTTAGCTTTTTTTTTCTTATTATTTATTTTTTTTATTTATTATAACTTAATAGATTACTAACTTAACCCTATTTTAAGTATTATCAGTGGGGCTATTCGGTATGTTAACCAATCTCCTCCCCTCTTAGCCACACATACACACATGCAATTCAATATTAATATGTATGATTATGATATGATCTAGTGATTGAAAATAAAGGCACATACAAATTTGGTTAATCACATTTGTATAATTTTAATGAAATTAAAGGGTAGGCTATTCTTTGGAAACAATGATAGTACTAATGTCACGTTTTTTTTTAATGTTAAAACTATTGAATTAAGAATAGTCAGATTCAATCACATCAACAAAGAATAGAGGAACAACAGTACTTTATTCCTTAAGACTTGATAAAAGATGTGTCGTCCTAGCTAAGCGGTGAGCAACGTTCGCAGATCTTTTAACATAACAAACGTCCACTTGCTCAAAATGCTACAATAAAATACAATAATTCTGCATAATTAAATGAGAAATAGAGTTAGAATGATCACCTCTGAAACATATTAATGTCACTTAATTTCACATACAAGAAATTATATTTCTTGTTTTATGGCATACAATTTTTTTTTCTTAAACCAAGGAGTAGATAAAATTTGCAATTTCTTGAGAGATTTAATTTTTAATCACCAATAATATATATATTTATTTATATTTTATTTGATGCATGGTATGCCAATATATGTATTCAGTAGAGGCAATATACTTTAAAAAGTCAATGAACTTTGGAGTTTTGTTGCATTGATCTTCTGAATTTTTGATTGTGTTGTATTAGACCTTTTAACATTCATTTTATGTTTGATTAAGGATTTTTTTTATTCAAAATGCTAAAGGTCATAACAAAACATAATCAAAATTAATTGGCTCAATAAAATATAAAATAAATTATAGGGGGCTTAATAAAACATAAAATATGTGATAAAAGGCTCAATAAAACATAAAATATTTGTTTAGGAGTTCAATACAATACAATCAAAGTTCAGTAGCTCAGTACAATAAAAGGCCAAAGTTCATGGGCCTTTTGATGTATTTTTCCTTCAACAAATATATCATTTTGTATGTGTTTTTCTTATTAATTGGCATATCCCACATCTAAAAAATATATGTATAATTTATTTTATTGATTTAATTGAATGGCCATGCATGTGAATGGTTCCAAATTCCAATCTTTTCCTTTTTTTTGTTGTTTAATTTTTCGTTATATTTTTTTCTTTTTTTTTTTAATTTCTAATTTGTATTCATTTTTTCATTTCTTTATTTTTTTTCGTTTTGAATTTTATTTTTGTTAATTTCTAATTTCTATTTTTATATTATAATTTATATTTTAAATTCTAATTTGTATCTTTTTAAAAGTGTGACTTTTATTTAACTAGTAAAATAAACCCTTTATTATAGAGAATCCAAAAAAATTTAATGACAATAAAATTAAAAATAAATAATATAAATTTGATAAAACCAAAGGTTGAATGATATGTGCAAGATCAAGGAGAAATGTATACCTGCTTACTTTGAGAACTTACTGATGAGGGCTTGCTAAGAACAATACAAAGTTCTTAAAGTTTATATTTCTTGAATATAATGAGTGATCTAGTAAACATAAGGTGTGATCTAGTAAATTTTTATGGTCTATAGCTAATTATTTATTGTCTGGTGGTAATTATGTGTGCTCTAATAAATATACAATATAATCTACTCGTTATTGTGTAACATCTGCTGGTTAATGTGCCTGGTCTAGTTAATATAGTGTATGGTCTAGTGGTAATTGTGTGTGGCTTAGTTGTAATCGTGTGTGGTTTATTAAATATATTGTGTGGTCTGCTAGTTATTATATGTTATCTAGTGGTAATTGTGTTTAGCCTAGTAAATATAGTTCCTAGTCTAATGGTTATTGTGTATGGTTCAATGGTAGTTGTGTCTAGTCTGCTATTTATTATGTGAAGTCTAATAAATATAATGTATAATGGGTATGGATTCAATTTTCCAATTCAAATTTCTGACAAACCAAATAAAAATGATATATCAACACTATAATAACTATAGTGATCAAATTTAAGAAATTACTCGTATTGGTTATAATATTAATTATGAAGTGGAATATAATAAGAAAAAAAATGGTGTAATTAGTTTTTTAAAGTAAAAATTAATTTGAAAAAAAAAAATTAAAAGAAGCATAGAAAGTAATGGAAAAGAAAATATTGCACAAACAAAACATAAATTAATTAACTTATAGGTAATAAAAACCGACAGCCTATTTTTTTTAAAAAAAAAAAACTTGTAAGTGATGGAGGAAAGGCAGGCTAAACGTAATGCAAAGAGCATGTACATTTTTTGTTTTTCATTTCAAATGAGCTTATAAGTTTCCATTAAAAGGGAATTGATCCATCATTTCAATTTCTTGCATTTTCATAAATATGAAGCTTTGTTTTTATTACAAGAATCATTTAAAAGTAGCAAAAACTAATTAAAAAGCCACTATTCATTCTTCTTCAGTCACACCCACTCTACTGTAATCCAACCAAGAATGAGAAGCAAAACCATCTTCTAATTCATCTTTCAATTTAATAGGAGCATAATTTTTCTCATACTTTCATTGATATAAAACTTGAAATAAGTTTTAGCTTAATCTTATCTTTTAAATTATGTTCTTAAAATAATATATCACAAGTTTATATTAAGCTCTTAATTCTTATTTCAAGGGAAATCTTATTAGACCCATATCGTATATATATTGCCATATCGTATATATATTGATTATTAGTCCAATATGTGAAGCAATTTGGATCATTGAGTTTTAATAATTTGATTAAAATGAAAAATAACTAATATTGTAGATTTTATTTTTTAAAAAAATAATAGTAAATCTGTTGAAAAAAAAAGGGGATGTTTTCGCAGATTTTCACTTATGGGGCTATGGAATTTTTCTTGACAAAAATAGGTCTGATGTTTCTTCCATTAGCAATACAACCTTAATACCATTAGCAATCAGGGTTTCACAGTGTTGACAATGTGAGTAAAAAGCTTATTTAACATAGTAAAAATTGATGTGGCATAGTCAATTATGATAAGGAACCTATAATAAACATTAGGTTTTAGTTATAAATCTATTTAGCTACATGAAAATACTGGCATGGCACTTTATGGTCCCTACTTTTTCCATATGGATTAATAAAAGGAACCTACAATGCCACATTATCATTATATGTGGGTGCTATGTCAATGTTGACTGCTCCACGTCATTATTCACTATGTTAAATCAACATTAACTGATGGTATTAAGGCAATGAACCCCTAATTTCAAAAAATATGAACCTCAGCCTCCTTTTTGTCAAAAAAAATTCCACAAACCAAGAAGTGAAAATGAGTGCAACCATAGAGTACTTTTTTGTACTTATAAAAAAAGTAATAATTTAGATAGATATAATTAAGTTTATTGAGTCATAAACATAAGTGACATTCATATACCTTGAATATCAGACCCTTTTGCTCTTCCATGATTGAATATACACATTAACTTTGCAAAAAAAAAAAAAAAGGAATATACATATTCTTATGTTACAAAGTAACATATTTTTGGCAATCAAAGCTTATAATATCCATCATAAAAATTGAATTCTTTCCTTTAAAGAAATTTCATAAGAAATTTTCATTAGAAGGCATCCCTTAAGAATATAGGAATATCTATTGTGAAAAAACCTAATAATAATTATAAATATTTAAATTAATTTGTTTTTATTTAAAATATAGGAATGTGCACTAATGTTTAAATCAATTTCATCTCCTAACTCTTCTGAGATTGGAACCTCGAAAGTGCAATCATAAACATTAGCTACTTACTGCCAGACCACACACCTTGGGGCAGATCTTTATATTAAATTAAAATCGTATTCACTTTATCAGGTGAAAAGTACCAACGTCTACTAACTTTTGGTCTTGTTTATAATTTATTGATTTAACTTTAATTTTTAAAAAGATTACATAGTACATTTTAATTTTTATTTCAATAACATATTAGACTAACTCTGCCTCAAAAAAATGGCATAGCATATCCATGTTAACAAAGTGTCAAAATAAACATGCCAGGTGGATGAAACATAAGTGCCAACTAAAAAGATTCCACATAAACATGATTGATACAATTTAGATTTAGAAATTAGAGACATAGGCTAAGGGAGGGAAACTAAGGGTCTGAAGCCCATTATAATAGTCTAGTACAAGAAGAATAAGCATGTTAATAGAGCTAAGCCTCTGAAACAAAGAAAGTCTTTGGTATAGTGAGGCCCACAGCTCTTCACTTTAGTCTTTGACCTTTGAGGCCTAACTAATTGGCAATCCATTCATCATAGTGTACTTGGAACTTAAAATACTCTCCTGAAACTTGGGGTACACGTGTTCATCTATCGTGGGGGACCATTATACACTCATATCCTATAGCCAACACTTAGCACAAAATAATAGTTCCACCTATCCCTCTTAGAATCTCATCCAAAACTATTAAAGTTAATAGTGGCACACATTTCAAGGCATGTTCTATCCTCCTCAACATTTCAAAATTTTAATCTATATACTATTCTCAAAAGATTTAAAGAGCTTAAAAGGCCTTGAAATATCTTTAATGCTGGTATGACCATCAGAAGGTCATTGCTAAGCACAAAGCTAACATTTTTATCTCATTATTGTTCATTGTATAGGTCCAAAGTTCATGCAATCCAAGTTAATTAAGAGACTAAAGATATTGTTTTTTATTTCAGGCACATCCATTTTGCACTGTCTTTGGACAATGATTAAATCATTTTCCTAATCTAAGCTTTCACTTCTATTATCTCTCTGAGGATATTCTCATCGACTTTCCTTTCTCTTCAGTATAATTTAGCATAGTGTTCTGAGCCTCAATATGGAAGAAACTTGATAACTAGCAAATTATATATTATTTTACCCTATATTCTTAGTCGATTTTCACTTGTGAAATTGAATTTAATGTGTTTGTTCTATTATTTTCAGCCATTTCTAAGTAATTAATTGGATTCTGGAGATAGGTGAAACTATTTCATGGTTCGGACTCGAAAGGCGAAGAAAATTTGTCAAAACGGAACTATAAATTAAGGCTTAGGGCTGCCTCATGACCTATTAGACAACTCAAGGGAATAATGAAGAATGAAAGGCAGAAGGCTGACACGGCCAATGGCATGAGCCGTGACAAAGAAAAGCTTGGTAGTGAGAGTAATTAGAACATAGGTGCAGAGAAACAGAAGCTTCTCACGAGCCCCGTTACGGGCCATGATAGGGACTCTGAGAGCTTTCTATTTCTCAATCAAAAGTTAAAATCCATAGGAGGCTATCATGGTCATTGGCATGGGCCGTGAGAGTCACCCTTGACAACACTCAAGCTCTTATAAAAAGACCCTAAAATTTCAGAATTAAGTGTCTTGTCTTAGGTTTTTAGGTTTAGGGTTTGCCCAAAAAGCCAAAGAACCTTTAAGAACTAAGGGTTTGCAGATCAAAGTGGCAAATTAGAGGTTGAGAAACACAATTAGAGGCAAGATTTAGCAAGATTATCAATGGAATTGATGGATTGAGGTAGGGTTCTTCATGGGTTCCTTGGTTTATTTTCTTTCCCAGTTAATTTCTTATTCTTTCCTTGTTGTTATGAACTAAACTTATCTAATCTACCTAGATTAGATGAGTATTTAATATTTGTATGGATTGACTGACTCTCTTCCTCAATGAATGTTTAGGGTTTGATTCAAATGTTGGTTTTGATTAATATTTTTGCACTTTTCATTTTCAATGCATGCTTGTTGATGATTGTTGTTACCTAATCTTTGTTTGAGATAGAAAGTTAGGTTTTGAACACTCAAAATCAATTGGGTTTGCTATGCTTGCTAGAGATAAAGTATGGACTCCTAGGATTTATGTTTTATTTAACTTATTTTTAATGCTTTTCCTACTAATTGGTTGTGAGAAGAGATTCCCAACCTTTACTTAGGAATTAGGGTTTGTTTACTTGAGAAAGATTCAAACTTACTTTTTGTGTGAAAATCCACTTGGCGATTGCCTTGAGTTTTCATTGAGTTGTTAGTTATCCATTCAATATAGTCAAATACGAGTCAAAGTCTAGGTGGATGCTCTATTTCATATTTGTTCATTCTTAGTCTTACAAGTTCTTAAATCTATCCAATTAGGGATTACTTAATAATTAAGATTTTAATTGTTAGTTTTTAATAAATTAAAACAAACTTTAATTGTGAACTAGATAATAGTTTAAATTTGAGCTAGTACTTACGTCAGTGTCTCTGTAGATCGACCTCATTATTGCTATACTACCCAAATGATAAGTGCACTTGTCTAGAGCTAGGGTAGAACTAGCTGCCGAGCACTATAAATTGTAAAACTCCTAGTGTTACCCCCGAAACATCAAGTTTTTGGTGCCGTTGCCGGAGACACTTGTATGTGATATTAGTGATATAATATCGGCTGTTGATATAGTCTTTTTGTTTATATTTGTTTATTTTCATTTATTTTTGTTTATTTTTTCTATTTTAGGTTTTTGTTTGTTTTAGTTTTTGTTTATAGAAAATTTCTCCATGGATGATTGGTATTATCAACATTGGAGTTCTTATCCAAATCAAGAATGGGAGCAATCGAGAAGTTATTATTATAACAAAGAATACATCTATCAAGGTTACTTTCCAAATGTATGGGATGATGAGCAAGAAAACCATAGGTTAGTAGAGGAGTTTTCTCCACAATTTGAAGCTTTCCAAAATCATTTTCAGAGCATAAATAAAGAAAGAGCAAGACAATTAACTACTCTTCGCAACCTAGAAGTTCAAGTTGGGCAAATTTTAGAGCCATTAAAGTCTTCACCAGTAGATAATTTACCCAATTGTACTAATACCATTTTGAAGGAGCTACAAAATACCACTACCACTTGTGGCTTGTGGGATGATGATGAAGACCATAATGGTGAGCGATATGACATGGTTAAAGTGGGAATAAGTTGTCGAAAATACATCACCTATAATCCAAACACCCACCCTTCCTATAGCCCAAATTTCAACCATTGAACAATACCACACCATGCTTTACACCGCTACCATCCTCCTCAAGATGCTTACTTATTGGAGAAGCAAGTAGCTAGCCCGTATTTTTAGTCTCTAAATCCTCATTAGAGAAGGAAGTCTACTATATGGAGGTGTTGGAAGATAAACTGAATGAATTTGGGTAGACAGTCTAAGAGCTAAAAGGGGTGGAGGAAGATGTCATATGTGATCTCTTAGAAGCTCAACCCATATGCCCCACCACAAGCCAATAGGTAAGGCTCTTTGCTGATTTTTCCTGACCTCGCACACTCAAGTATGCATCTAATAGAGAACCAAAAATAATTTTTATTGCTGAACGAAGGTTATACAAGGGCCAACACCCTTACAAACTCTTATTTATTTTGCTTTATGGAGGTATCCAACACAAGGTATCCTCCACTTCATTGGTGGAAGATGAATAACAATAACGTCCAGTAAATAAGACATTAAAGAAGTAATGAATCGAAGGCAACCCATTAATCATTTAAAATTTTCTTACTTTTACTTTATTATTTTAATTTTTTGTGTTTTTATTTTGTGATATTCTTCACCTTGTCCTGTTGCAGTTTCAATATGAAACCCAAGCTAACTCTGGTTTGTAGCCTCTAATATCAACTTTAGCATGGATTATACTATTTGGAAGTCTGGATATCATCTATTTCAGGGAAGTATTCCTTTTCCACACTCTAGTTTATCATGTTTACACACATTGAGGGCAATGTGTGATTTAAGTGTGGGGGGTAAAATATTGCTACTATGCATGATTATATGATGGTTTAATTATCGTTATGTATAAATGTTTGAAACATGTATGGCAGAATAAGCATGACATGATACAAGTTTTGCTTGCAATATGTCTAAGACTTTTTAAAATTGGATTTTTTTAATTCACTTATATAGACTTTAGCTTTCCCATTAACTTTGGTTTTTGTTTAAACTTTGAACATAGTGGTCGAAAGTAGGAATCCACTTGGCACGGTTCCTATGACTAGGCTTTAAAGCGTTTAGTTACAATTGAGTATTTAGTCTTTTTCTTGGCATAAGTCAGGTTAGGAAACTAGAGTTAGTACTTGAGTTTTTGATAGATTTTATTAGGAAATGGAACCAAATTGAAAATGAATTGTACTCATGAGAAAAATGAGAGAAAATAAAAAAATTTACTTTGAATTTGTTGAAAGCACCATGAAATCTTGAATTTGTTGAACTGATGTATTGTGATTTTTTTTAATTCCTCAGTAAAACTATTTTTCAGCTTGTTTGATGCCACTTGAGTTTTTACTGAGGCATAGAAAAATTTTAGCAATTTAATGCTAAAGTTGATCGAAATAGCTTGACTTCCTTAGGAAAAATTGAATTAAACTAATTAAGCTAAAAATTTGAGTTCCTCAAGTCATTGTCAGTACTGTCTGTTGGTTAAATTTTGTAAGTTCATTTTCCACTGATGCTTGTCAAATTTTATTGATAATTTGATATAAATAACTGAAATTAACTTGAATAAACTATTTTCTTCAGGAAAATTCTTTCAAAATTTAAATTTGTGCCTGAGGAAGTTCTTGAATTTACACTGTAATTGATGATTCCTCATGCCAGAATATCAAAATTTGAAAATTTCTTTTTGATGAATTGATTTAAAAGATATAAATTGATATTTTCATAACCTATTCCTCAGACAAAAATCACAATAGCATCACATAATCATGCCATGTTTCATGCATCATCAGCATGTGGTCAGTATAACCATAAACACACTAAATACTCCTAATGCATTTGATATTTATGTGACAAACAATGTTTGTTATGAATGTTCCTCAGGAAAACTTAGCATGATTTGCCAATTTTGATTCATCCATGCACTTTGTTATAAATTAGTTGTTCAATTAAGATCTTTGTGCATGAGAATTTCATAATTCTTACCTGATCCAGTTCTCAATTTTTAGGTGATATGAGTTCCAAAAGTGCTAGCAGCTCCAAGGTAAAAAAAAAAAGGTCCGACCGGTAAGTTTCCAACCTTATATTTGGATCGCTAATTTAAATCTACATTGCTAACAAGTGGCTTCACTGCCTCCTCCACCTCTTGTTGAGCCTTCTGATGAATTACTCGACAAATTCGAGGTAAATACATATTACTTCAAGAAAGAACTCACTTATTACGCCATTAATATTCTCATGTTCTTTCTTTCACAGGAGGCTAAGATTGAAATCATAAAGGGCACAGAGATTGAGGAATGCCATAGCTTTCTTAACATCTGGTAAGCACTCTCAACTATTTTTGATTAAATTCCTCAGATATTTTCCTTACTAATCTCAAAGTTTTCCAATTCCCCTAGGGACTTTTCATACACCAGCAAAGATCATCAAGTGTTAGCATTGACTCCCACCCTTGCTAAGCCACTTGTGTCTAGGGATCCTTCCCTCCCTTACCTTGGGATTCCTGATGAGATGATCTATCTATTTAAAGTGAAAGCCTTTGATGCTAAAAAATTATGGGCAAAATTAAATCCCATATGGGGAAAGTGGATTCATCAACTTTGTGGAACTTACGGTATGAAATGTAACAGGCTAGGCATTTCCAAATTTATAGAATTGACCCTTTAAGAGGTATACCTCATGCTTGAAATTCTAACTTTTGCTTTGTGATTCTAGGTACCAAGTAGCAACACATTTTTCTTTCCATTTGGCCACATGCCAATCACTATGCTTGATGTCTTTACTATTACCAGATTGCCTATTTTGGTTAGGGATATTGTATGCTTGGTTGATGATAGGCAGTTCCCTGAGGTATCGTTCAAATCTAGAAGCTTTAATTCATATAATAATGTTATGTCTAGTTATGCCAATAGAAAAGGGCCTCCTGACTCTGGGAAGTTTGTAGCTTTCCTTTGGGTATTGTTATATAGGCACATCTTTTGTCCCACCTCAGGATGGCTCAGTGCTAAATATGTACCACTAGCACATGCTTTAGATCATGGCGACCACTATGCACTTGGGACTATTCTCTTAGCTAACTTGTATGCCCAAATGCTGAGGTCTCTAAGGAAAAACCCAGTAAAGTTCATGAACGAAAGTATAAGGATCCTCTGATAATGGTTACTGGTGTACTTCCCAGAGTTGCATGATTTTCCTTCCTCGCTTGCTCTTTCCTCACTTTCTGATATTGGAATTGATTTGCTGAGGCTTGAGAGTTTCTAGGAAGCAGCGGAGCTTAAATCCTTTTTTCTTACTTTAGAGAAAAGAGAAAAAGAAAGATTACGCCCTTTCAAAGATTTCTATGAGGGGCCAAGATGGCCAGTTTCTTTTCTCCCTAC
This sequence comes from Codiaeum variegatum, assembly GCA_948294925.1. Lineage (NCBI taxonomy): Eukaryota > Viridiplantae > Streptophyta > Magnoliopsida > Malpighiales > Euphorbiaceae > Codiaeum > Codiaeum variegatum. Next base: position 12,801 of record CAOJBK010124492.1, read on the forward strand.
AAGGATATAATTCAAAAGTAGATTTTCTATAGAGCCACTTCACTAAGACCACTGATCACTTGGGCTAAGAATGCCTTTGGCCCTCATGGAGGGATGTCTGGTACCCCCTTGGGCTTCGAGTTCTACATGCCTTTTCTTTACAACAACTAGTTTGGTTTTTCCATTGTTGTTCCTTCATAAGCTATTGATGCCTTCATCATCCCTTTATATGGCAAAGATCTAGTAAAGTGTTCTAGGGATTATATAGTTGAGATTAAGCCTATATTGCTTAAGCTTGCTTTCCATGTGACTGTGATAGGAAAGCAAGATGAGGATGACTATGCTCATTGGTGGCGTACCTGACACCTCACATTTGTTGATTCAGCATTGATATCAACTGGAAAGAATCTTTCATTTGACTTTATTTATTTAATTTAGGACCGATTCTTATTTTTGTCTCTATAATTGCAACTATAGAGGAAGATGACAAAGATGGAGATACTGTCCCAGAGGCTGCTGAGGATAAGAAAAATAAAGCTTATATCAAGAAAGGAAAGGCCACACTTTTTAGTTCCAGTAAAGGAAAGTAGGCCATAGTTCCCTAAAAAAGAAAAATAAAGCCACAAGCAGCTAAGATCATAGAAGCTCCTCAATCGTCTTCAAGATTAAAGGCGGTTCAGACTCCTATCAAGAAAGCAAAGCAAAAAGATCTTGTGATTCTTCAAGATGTGGATAGTTTTGAGTAGTCTAAAGACTCTGAGGAAGAGGGTTTAGAACCAGCCACTTGTTCCAATAATTACTTCCATTCCTTTATGATTTCAATATAGTATACTGTTATTACCTTGAGGAATTAACTTTGTGATTTTTTCCTTTGATAAATAGTTAATTCAAGAAAAGGGGAGGTGCATTCATAGCCTCATGACTCTCCTTCCTCTACACAATCTTCTTCCACTGGGGAAGATGACACTTTTCGCTGATAGAATTTGCCAATTTGTTAAGAAAAGAAGCAACCGACCCTTCCTCCTCCACTATTTGTTCATTCCTTAGCCAACCATCCTTCCGTCATTGAGTTTTGTCTTCTCTTCTCTCTTTATGAATTTTTCAAAAATTACTGCTTCTTGATTGCTATATTAGGGATCTTATTTTGGTTTGCTTGAACATGACACATATGTTTGGCAACCCATGTCAGAAGATGATTTCTCTATTGATTTGAGCTTGTTTAATCCACCATCCTCAGAGCAAGATCAGAGTACAGATGCAGCACTCAGTGAGGAAGAGATTGCCAAGGCTAAAAACACTATGAGGACCTTAACTGTAAAAAAGATTAGGGCACTTACTAGCCTCTAGAAAGTGGATGTTCTAGTAAGCCTTAGCATCCTATAGCGAAGCACCAAGTTAGCATCAGTATCCTCACTTAAAGAAAGAATTTCCAAGAGCTTCACCAATTCAGATGAGATCAATGCCCAGCAATCACAGATTTTGAGCAACTTATCCAGCATCAATAAGAAGAAAGCTAAACTCCTTAAGTGGCAAAAAGAGATCAAAGCAATGAAGACCTAAGGTGCGGAGGCTAGAGCTGCTTTTGATAGGTTAAGTGTAGATCTTACTGCCATTGAGCACTGGGGTACTAATCTAAGAGCTTAGAAATCTGAGATGCTAAGGACTAACAAACTATTACATAGTGAGTGTTAAAAAGCTATTGATGAAGCCAAGCCCATGTATGAGTTCTTATTTTTCCAGAAGGAAGTTGTTCAAGAGTTGAGGAAACAACAAAAAGAAGCAACCAAAAGCATGAAAAAATATGATGAGGTTTGGGAAGGCCTGAAGGGATTTGATCTTGATTCCATTTGAACTATTTTCTTTGATGTATTGTTATCCCCTTTCTTACTTATGTTTATGTTGGATTGTCGAGTCTTGAATTTTTTGGGGAACATGTGATTACTGCTACTGTGAATATGTTCTAAAGAAGGCCTTTAGGCCTAGGGAATATGATTTAAAGGTACTGATGCCTTTTGTGACTTGTGATTTTTCACTGAACACTTTCATACAACAACACACCAGTCATGCATTGCAAATGGGAAATAGAAAAAATCAACAAAAATGCTATCAAAATTTACTGAAAATTTAGCATACATATTGCTAAAATTTTATTAAAATCACAATTTTCTTTTATTTTTTTTCTAAGGAAAATAAAACAAACATTATTCAAATAATATTGCTAAAATTTTATTAAAAATCATAACTTTTCTTTTATTTTTTTCTAAGGAAAATAAAACAAACATTATTCAAATATGAAATAAACTTCATTTATTTATTTATAAGCTTGCCAATATGAATTGGCATTTATTTTTTCCAAGAGGCCATTACAGCTACTTCATTACTAACCTTTCCCATATAGTGGGAAAATATTTTTTCAAGTACTTTCTGTTGATGAACCTCTTGTGTGGCTCTCCTTCCAAACTTTCTAACCAACACAAGTTGCCATCCAACACTTGATGTACTTTAAATTGTCCCTCCTAGTTAGGAGACCACTTCTCCAACTCTCTATCTTTTATTCCAAGTGGTAGTATCACTTTCCACACTAAGTCACCTGCCTCAAATTTCTTTTTCTTGATTCTTTTATTGGATGAACTGGATACTTTCTTCTTTTGGGCCACCATGCAGGTGAAGGCCCTTAAGTGATCTTCATCAACTTTCTCAAGCTCCATCAACATAGCTTAGGAGTGTTCCTCAAGAGTCAGATCATTCTTCCTTATAACTCTTGGAGATGGGACACATACCTCCAAAGGCAAAATAACATTATGACCAAAGGTAAGTGCAAAAGGACTTGCACTACTTGCTTCTCTTTTTGAAGTTTGACATGCCCACAAAGTTTCTGACAATATTCTTGGCCAATCTCTAGGATTGTCCTTAAGTATTTTCTCCAATATGCCAATAATGGTTTTGTTGGAAGCCTCCACTTGACCATTGGCTAGAGCATTATAAGGAGTTAAGGTATGATGTTTAATATCATAGTCTTCTATGAATCTCATCTCTTCCCCAACAAACATAGTTCCATGATCTGTAGTAATAGTTTGAGGAATCCCAAACCTATGAATAAGATGTTCTTTGATGAAGGTGATGGCATCTTTTTGCTTAACTTTCCTCATTGGAATTTCCTCCACCCATTTGGTGAAGTAATTAGTGGCCACAATAATGAAGTTATGGCCCTTGGATTATGCAGGATAAATTTTTCCAATGAGATCAATGGCCTATCCTCTAAATGGCCATGGTTTCACCACTAGATACATATCATCAGCTGGTACTCATTGAATTATTCCATACCTTTGGCATTAGTAACACCCTTTGGAATAATTAATGCAATATTTTAAAATTGAAGGATAATAGTAACCATGCCTCCTAATCAGCCATCTCATCTTTCTTTTAGCCTAATGCACACCATAAATACCTTTATAGACTTGGTTCAGAATCTCTATAGCCTGAGGTAATGAAGGGCATCTCAAAAGTAGCCCATTAAAAGTCCCTATGTACAAGTCTTCCCCAATCAGAATGTAATTCATGGCTTGGGCTCTAACTTTGAATGGAATTTTTTTGAAGGATTTTCCAGATATGCCTTGATGTCACCACGCCAATCACCTACCATGTTCAAGTGTGTATTGAATGACTCGAATTGAATGCCTCTTTCTTGAATGGATGGGTGAGACTTTTTTCTGCACCAAAATCAAATTATGAGTTAATTCTTCTGACATTTTCAAACCTGATGCAACCTGAGATAATTCATCAGCTTTCCAATTAGATTCTCTAGGCACATGCATAAAAGATATATTTTTAAAAGAATCAACAAGTTGGATACCAGGAAAAAAGTAAGGTGCTAAAGATAAGCTGGTGCATTTATACTCCACAGACACCTGCTTGATCACAAGTTGTGACTCACTAATAACTAGTACTTCCTTGGCATTAAGGTCTTAAAGAATTTCAAGGCCTATGATCAAAGTCTCTTATTCGGCTTGATTGTTAGTGTAACCAAAATCTAAAGTAAAACTTGAAGCCATTTCTGTACAACAAGGAGATGAAATTACTATGCCGGCCCTAACTGATCTATTTGTAGAAGAGCCATCGAACTTGAGGACTCAAGGCTGAATATTCATACCACATACAGGAAGCTCCCTTTCCTCAATGCTTTCTTGGGTTGGATGATCAGCAAGGAAATCCACCCTTCACCAAAGCAAGGAAATCCACCAAATCTTTTGGTCCATATATACTCAACAAGACTTGATCTTGCCAATTTTGTGCAAAAACATAAGACAACTCAAAGAAGAGTGGAAATGTATCAAATACCTTTCTCCCCACTTCATAGAGCTCCTCAATCACAAATTCTCTAACTATTTCACACCAAGCTTGAGGTCCCTTTTACATGATGCAAGACTTGATCCCTTGAACTCTTTTGGTTGCCCTATTGCTTAGGTTCAAGTCTCAATTCCAAGTTAAGGAACCAGTGAGTGTCTTATATCCTGGACTCAAGTAGCATAGGTAAAATCCTATAACTATGAGAAAAGAAAAAAAGAAAGTTTTTTGAATACTTCAAAACCCCTCTAACACTCAACTCACAAAATCTGAAAATGCCTTTGCTTTTTTTGAATTTTTACTTAACATTACTTAGGGAAAAACATTTTTTACCTTTTATATAAAGAGAGCTTCCACTAACTTGTTGAGTCACCACTCTCCCCCACTAACTAGAACACTTGTCATGAAAAAGTGAATTGCATGAAAACACTTGTCATGACAAAGGCTAGTGGAGAATAAGTTGGCATCACCTTTTTTATTAGTGGAAAAATCTTACATAATTAGTTATCATATAACTATTCAACTTTCTTAAGTCCAAGGCCATTTTCAATTTGGTCCTTGATGTTTTGTATCTCATACAAAATGAACTAAATTGAAATACACTCATTTGTAAACAAATTCAAAACATGATTGGGTCCATGTGAATTTAATCAGAAGTTCAATTTGATTATAATTAATAGTCAATTGAACAATTCATTTAAGTAGTAAATACAATATCTTTACACAATGCTTGCTCAATACTTTACAGTGTCTGACTCATTAGGTTCATGTCCTAAATAGCGACGAGATAGGAAAAACACTTTTTTCCTTTATCCATGTCTAGAATCCTAGTTCATACATGTTCTCATAAGTCATGAGTGACGTCTAGCATAACATATCATGACTACCTAAATAAGAATGAATTTAGATGATCAAGTCAATGAACATATAACATGGATCATCGACCATAGTTACCATGCACTCGAGTCCCTTCATTATGGATTCTCGATCTTAGCTAAGGTCATGGATTCATCAAACCCAATATGCCTCGATTGTATGACCACTTCTAAGTTCTAATCCTGGACATTTTTCAAGTCCTAGTAGAAATAACTTTCTAATGAATCTTATCCACCTTGGCCAAGTATTTCATATCGAGGAGAACTAAAAGTCATAGGATTCCTTCTTTTTTTTTTACCAAAGTTAATGAATTCTTTCTTGGAGAACTTTTATCTTAATATATCACTGGGTACAACCACCACATGCCATATATCGCTACATGGCTAGCAGATGTATGTAAGTAGTAACAAACTGTAACCACTAATATATTAGATAAATGCCACATCAAGTCAAAGGACTATATGCACAACTATGACTTAGACGATAAAATATTGACTGTGGTAAAACCCATGTATTAATTGTCTAACATCATCTATTCAACTTACTCATCATATGAGAGTCCACATGTTATCACAAAATCACATGTCTGTATCATGAGACTCACAACCTCCATTACCATAAGTATCACATAATTACAATGGATGACAATAACAATGTTGGTCTTCTGAATTATCTATATCCCGATCGATAATTCTATAACCATGAATAAGTTTTATAGCATTACGACAATGAGAATCTGTCACTCATATTCTTAACTTCTTAAGAATAGACTCTCATACAAAATTCTAGAGGAACATATATAAATTATAATAAATGTGGAATTTATTTAAATAAATTATATATTTTAATGCCATTGGGTTTCTATTACTACATTTACAATGATCTCTAAGGCATACAAGTCTAATAATCTCCCACTTACATTAGAGCTAATTCTAGAGCCACTCATTACAGTATCTCAGTCCTATCTTCTCAATATGAAACTCCAACTAGTTCTAACTCATAGCTTTAGTCAGTGGATCAGCTGTGTTATTAGCTGAAGTTATCTTCTGCACTGCTATATCACCCCAACCTCTGATAATGTGGAAATGTCTTTCGATGTGTTTGGATTTATAGTGAGACCTTGGTTCCTTTGCCTGAGCAATGGCTCCATTATTGTCGCAGTAGAGAGAGACCGGCAACTAGATGGAAGGAACCACTTGCAGTTCTATGATGAACTTTCGAATCCAAACTGCCTCCTTTACTACACCAGATGAAGTAACATACATGGCCTTCATAGTGGAATCAACAGTTGTCACTTATTTGGAACTCTTCCAAATAACTGCTACTCCATTACAGGTAAATACAAATCTGAAGATAGACTTTATATCTTTCACATCTGATTAAAAATTAGAATCTGTGAAACTATCAATCCTCAGTTCACCTTCTCCATATATCAAAACTAAATCCTTAGTCATTCTCAAATACTTAAGGATAGCCTTGACTATTGTCTAGTGATTTAATCCTAGATTGGATTGAAATCTACTAGTCACACTAACAACATATACGATATCTAGCCTTATACACAACATGGTATATATAAGACTTCCAATAGCCGAAGCATTTGGAATCTTTGCCATATTTTCCCTTTCTTCTGGTGTCTTGGGAGACATATCCTTAGAAAGGTGGATACCGTACCTCATAGGCAATCCCTTTTTGGAATCTTACATATTGAATCGCTTCAATACGCATTCCAATTACTTTATTTATAAGAGCCCCATCTTTCTCTTCGATCTATCTCTATAGATGCAAATACAAATAATGTTCGTCACTTCTCCCAAATCTTTCATGGAGAAGTTCTGGGATAACCAAATTTTCTCATTTGTTAGCATGCTTATGTCATTTCCTATCAATAAGATATCATCCACATAAAGTAAGGAAAGTGATGGCACTCCCACTAACCTTTTTTGACACACATGGTTCATCTTCATTTTTTATGAAATCAAACTCTTTGATTATCTCATCAAACGAAGATTCCAGCTCCTTGAAGCATGCTTAAGTCCATAAATGGATCTTTTAAGCTTGCATACTTTGGAACGATCTTGAGATTCAAAATCTCTAGGTTATTCCATGAAAATGTTTTCCTCAATGTGTTAATTAAGGAAAGTAGTTTTGACATCCATTTTCCAAATCTCATAATCATAGTGTGTTACAATAGCAAAAAAAATCCAAAT
>CAOJBK010124607.1:0-10130 GCA_948294925.1 Codiaeum variegatum
CTCCACCTCACCTCTCTCACCACCCTATAACTTGATTTCACTAAGTAATCTCCATTTTTTGAGTGATGCCAAATAAGCTTATCCTCTATATTATGTTGAGGAATATGAATGCCCAAAATAGAATTCACTTCATCTCCCTCAACCCAAGCTCTCACCACTTCCTCATCCCAATTTAACCTATCATCTCTCATAAGCTCTCTCACTCTCATATTATCATTTCCCAAAACACACTCAGATTGGATTCTAAAATTACATCTATCTTTCAACCAAGGTTCCCCCCATACTCTCACCTCCCTCCCATTCTAATTTCTCCATCTACTCCTTAATAAGATGGCATCTTTTGCAATCCAAATACTCCTCCAAGTGAAACTATGATTATTACCTAATTTAGCATTTAAAAAAGACTCTCCATAATAATATTTAGCTTTGAGAACTCTTGCTACAAGGGTATCTGAATGACTAAAAATACGCCAACCGTGCTTGGTTAAAAGAGAAAGATTGAAAGACTGAAAATCCCTAAAATCCATTCCTCCCTCTTCCTTTCGAAGACACATCATATCCCAACTCAACCAATGGACCCCTTTATTCCCTTCCCCACTCGAACCCCACCAAAACGAATTGAGCATTCTCTGAAGCTCCTCACAAACCGACACAAGTAACAAATACACACTCATATAATAGGTAGAAATAGCTTGAGCTACTGCTTTCAAATAGACCTCGTTACTCGCCCAAGAAAAAATTTTATTTTGCCAAAACTTAACCCTTTCCCAAATTTTCTCCCTTAAAAATTTTAAAAATAGATTTTTTAGACCGACCCACTAAGGAAGGACGACCTAAATACCTACCTGTGTCCAGAGAATGACTGACCCCTAGAATATTTTTAATAATAGCCTATTGGTCCACTCTCACATTCGAGCTAAACATTATACCCGATTTGGAAAAACTCACTGCCTGCTCGGATTCAACCTCATAGAGTTTAAGAATATCATGGATGGATTGCACCTCCCTTATATCATCCTTAAAGAACAGGAAGCTATCATTAGCAAAAAGTAAATGAGTCAACCTAAAAGCGCTCTGGCAAATCCTAATCCCATGCACCCGACCCTCATTTTCAGCTTTGTTAATAAAAAAAAGTAAGACCCTCAGAGAAAAGGATAAAAAGGCAAGGAGACAAAGAATCACCCTGCCTATGGCCCTTTCTTGAGCAATGAGTCAAGCAATTGGCTCAAAGAGTAGATCCTTTATCTGCACTAATGAGAAAGCATTATAGAAAGGCTCTATAAGAATAAGGGTATTAATAGATATTTCAAAACCTTTCTTGCTTAGGATGAACCTGAAGAGGGATAAAAATGTTATTTGGCTAAAATTTTGATACAAAAAAACCCATCTATTTACTTTGGGTGTGGATTGATTGAACATGGAGAAGCTAGATGTCTATTACTGTTAGCCAATCCCCATATTGCATTGCATCCATGTCATTATGACATATCCATTCGAGCAAGACAGCCCCTTAAAGCCCTGATTTTCATTTATGGAGGACAATGGATCAAGGAAGAAAGATGGTCAAAACCTAAGTATGCTTTTCCACAGATTACTAGTAAGGGGAAGGGAAAGTATAATTATCAAACAACATATCCTATGGTCATCGAAAGGGTCCTAATAGATAATTTTGGTAACGAGAACAACTCTCCCTTAGCGGATATCTCAAACAAAGGTACTGGGGAATCTTCTATGGGAATTAATGATGACAATATGAAGAAACAAAAAATGAATGAAGAAGGAACGGTAGCCACAATCACTAAGGTTTTTTTAGGAGAACTCTTATGGCCAGGTGAATTTAAACTATGTAAAGGCAGGTTTTGGTCTCCAGACCCGTCTGTCCTAATGAGTTCTATCAGTTGGAATTGTCGAGGTTTGGCCAACGCTCGAACAGTTCAATGTCTAGTGGAATTAGTCTATATCAAAAGGCCATTGTTTATGTTTTTGATGGAGACAAAGGTTCAACAGGATGTTATAGATAATATTTTGCATTGTATTGGTTTTTTTGGGTCGTTCTCTATTAAGGGTGAAGGTTTGGGAGGGGAGATTGCTCTCCTTTAGAAAGTATGTAATTCTTGTAATCTCTTGAGTTTGGCCAATAATTTCATTGACTTCAATGTACAGCTTGAAGATATCATTGATTTTAAGCTAACAAGCTTATATGGTCATCCAAATAGCCAACACCGACATTTTTCTTGGGATTAGATTCACACTCTTCAAATTAAGTCTTCTCTACCATATTTATGCATGGGAGATTTCAACTCAATTCTTTATGCTTGTGAAAAAAATGGAGGATAGATAACAGCCAAGACGTCTTATAAATGATTTTAGAGAAGCGTTAAAGGATTGTGAGCTTTATGACCTTGGTATGATTGGCTATCCTTTCACTTAGGAGAGGAGTCATGGTGATCTAGGTAGGGTGGAGGAGCGGTTAGACTGTATGGTGGCTACTCCAAGCTGGAAAAATCTCTTTCTGAATCACATTGTTTATAATGTTATTGTTCTTACTTATGATCACACTGCTCTTTATTTGCAACTCTTGGAAGATGATTGCAAAGAGGTGGTTTTGTGAAGCTAGGCTAGTAATATTGGTGGCAAAATTCAATAGAGATTACTCTCTTGTGCCCAAGCTCTTCAAAGTTGGGGCGACGGTAAATTTCAAATTTTCATACAAAATTTGAATCAGAGCAAGTTTTTAATGGGAAATTGAAGGATAAAAGAGACCATCATTCCATTTCAAGGTATAAAGAGGCTTGTAAATCTTATTTTCGAGTGCTGGCTCAGAAAGAGGAGTATTGGAAACAAAGGGCGAAATGATTTTGGTTATGAGAAAGTGACACAAACAACATGTATTTTCACATGTTTGCGTCGGGTAGGAGAAAGAAAAATTTAATTCAGCAGCTGAAAGATGAGTCAGGAGAGTGGAAAGAATGGGATAATAGGCTGGAGAATCACATTGAGGATTATTTTCAATCCCTTTTTACAACAGTAGCTGGGGATTCTTCGCAAATCACAAGTCTGGTCCAATCCTCAATAACGAATGAGCATAATGTTGTCATAATGGCACTATTCTCAGCAAAAGATTTAAAGGAAGCCCTTTTTCTATGCATCCAAGTAAGTCCCCTAGTAAGGACAGTTTTAATCTCGAATTATATCAAAAGTATTGGCACATTATTGGTAGTGATATTTCAGATGCTTGCCTTAATGTTATTCATTCCTCTTCTTTTCCTGATGTTTTAAATGACACAATGATCATCTTGATTCCTAAAAAGGATAGTCTGGATTCTCTTAAAGACCTTAGACCAATATTCTTGTGCAACATTCTTTATAAAATCATTGCAAAGATGCTGGCTAATAGATTGAAGCTTATTCTCCCTATGGTAATTTCATCAAACCAAAGTGCCTTCATTTCGGGTCGTCTCATAACTGAGAAAATTATGTTGGCTTATGAATTGATGCACTACCTCAAGAGGAAAAATAAGGAGTTAATGGGGTAGCGACACTTAAACTCCATATGAGCAAGGCCCGTGATAGGGTGGAGTGAACTTTTCTATTTGATATGATGCGGAAGATGGGCTTGATGCAAGATGGATAGATTTAATGAGCATGTGTATAACTACTATTCACTATTCATTTTATTGTAGTGGAAAGGAGTTTGGGGACATCACTCCATTGAGGGAGTTATGACAGGGCTGCCCACTATCCTCTTATTTATTTTTCATCTATTCAGAGGGCATATATGCTCTTTTACTAAGACGAGAAGAGGAAGGGAATCTTCATGGCTATCGGGTCATAAGGACAACTCCCTCAATTACTCACTTCTTGTTAGTTGATGATGCTTTCTTATTTTTCAAGGTAAATGACATTGAAGGGAATTGCATCAAAAACGTGTTTCACTCTTATGCAACAGTGCAGGGACATCTTGTTAATTTCCAAAATAGTTCACTCTCTTTTAGTAGAAACACACCCCTTACTGTCCAAGCGGTTGTTTCCTCTATACTGAGCTGTCTTATTGCTAATGAGCTTAACCCATACTTGGGAATGCCTTCACACATGGGTAGAGACAATACTGCCATTTTTAGTTTCATTAAAGACAAAGCTGAGAAAAGAATTAAAGATTGGAAGAAGAAAATGTTGTCAAAAGTGGGAAAAGAAGTTTTGATTAAATTTGTTCTTCATTCACTTCCAACTTTTATTATGAGCCTATTTCTTATTCCTAAGCAACTTTGTTTAGAGATGGAATGAATCATGAACAAGTTTTGGTGGCAGCAAAATGATGATGAACATAGAGAGGCATAAATTGTCTTTGTTATGAATGGATGTGCATATCAAAAGCTTTTGGAGGTATGGGATTTTGTTCCTTTAGGCTTTTTAATATTTCAATGTTATCTAAATAGGGTTGCCGATTGTTATTTGATGATGATTCCCTTGTTTTTAAAGTCTATAAGGCTCGATATTTTCAACTTGCAATTTTCTGTCAGCTAAATTGAGTGCTAACCCAAGTTTTGTGTGGAGAAGTATTTTAGAAAGTCAGCCTCTGCTGAAGTCTCATTGTATTCTGAAAGTGGGGGATGGGTTTAATGTGGACATCTAAAGAGATCCATGGCTGCCATCTCCACATCACACTCATATTCTACACCTTCTACCCATAGCTTAATCATCTCTAAAGTGAAAGCCTTAATAAACAAAGATGGTATCTCATGGAAACTGGAGTCACTAAATGATATCTTTAAAAGTCAAGATAGGGGTTTAATCCTGCAATTTTGCTCAGTTCTTCACATAAAAAGGATAATTGGTTTTGGTTGGGTGAAAAGAGAGGCATTTACTCAGTAATGTTCATCTATGGAATACTTGTCTTTGACTCTTCTATTTTCCCTTGCCAAATTTAGTTCTTGATTCAAAAATTTTGAACAAGTTATGGGCTTTAAATGTTCGTCCAAAAGACTTACTAAAGGGATATCTTTAAGATTGTCTTCCTACTTATGTTAATTTGGGAGGAAGGAGAGTTGATGTTGATATATTGTGTCCTATTTGTGGTGTTTCAGGTGAAACAATATCCCATACTCTATTTTTTTGTGGCTTTGCTAATGAATGTTTGAGGTTTCCTGCTGTGTTACCAGGTACAATGTCATTTCAATCATGGAACGAGTATTTTCTTGATGTGCTTGAATCCCATTCTGGTGAGGTTGCTAGTGTTGTGGCCATGATCATCTAGGGAGTTTGGAGGTATCGTAATGATGTTGTGTGGTGCAATAAATGGTCTCCATCAACTAACGTTATAAATTTAGCATTTGCATTCCTTTCTTAATGGTGATCAACAAGAGAAAGAATATGAAACAATTAAGTTATTCAAACAATTATTAGTTCAAGAACCTAGATCGCACCTCTTACTCAGCGGTGCAAATGCAACACGGACTCTACAGTGCAACATAACAGGAATGTCTTCTCTGTTGCCTACGTTTTGAGAGACGAAAATGGTACATTTTTAGTAGCTCGATCTCAGCAGATGCAAGGCTTCTCGGATCCCATTTTAGCTGAAGTGATGTCATTTAAGGAAGCACTTTCATGGTTAAAGTTGAAAGGTAAAGATAATGTGATTATTTAAAGTGATTGTTTGTTGGTGGTTCAAGCCCTTAAGGAAAATAATATAGATCATTCATATTTTGGCTCTATTATTTTAGATTGTAAATCTCTCATTGAGCAGTTCAACTCAATAGAGATTAGTTTTATTTATCGATCAGCGAATGAGGTGGCTAATTCCTTAGCAAAGTCTTCCCTTTCTTTGCCTAGTCAATATGAGTGGGAGTCCATGTTCCCTCATTGAATTTCTCATTACTTAATAAATGATTTGAGAGGTATAAGGGGATAGATGATGAATAGATGCTAAGAGGGTGCTAGCCTAGCTAGTATGCCCGGGTGCATCTCCTAAATCCTTTCTTAAACCATTTTATGTTAAAGAAAAGGATCACCCTGCCTCATACCCCGACTAGGAAAAATAGGCCCCACCTCTCTCCCATTCACAAGAATTTTGTACTCAACTAAAGACACAAAGCATCATCCAATTCATCCATTTCCCATCAAACCCCATACCAGTCATAACCTTTTTCAAAAAGTTCCAATCAACTCTATCATAAGTCTTACTAATATCTAACTTCAAAGCTACATCTCCCTCTTTACCCTTGTTTTTTTCTCTTCAAATAATGCACTACCTCCCCGACAATCATAATATTATTCGTAATATGTCTACCCAAAACAAAATTTGATTGGTTCTTTGAAATAATATTAGGCAACACACTCTTTAATCTATTAGCTAAGACTTTCACCACTATTTTATAAATAACATTACACAAAGAAATATGACGAAAATCTTTTACAGACTCAAGATTATCAATTTTTAGGATCAAAACAATCAAGGTATCATTAAGACAAACAGGAAAAAATTAGAGTTAAGCGAAGACATACCAGCTGTGAAGATTTCTTATCCCAACATATCCCAGTGAGCTTGAAAAAAACCTGAGCTCAGATCATCTGGACCAGCTGCCTTGTCCCCCTTCATTTCTTTAATTGCTTGAGTGAACTCTTTAAAGAGAAAAAAGAGCTATTAATTTTTCGTTCGCTTCCTGCAACACCTTTTTACTGAAGATCAAATGCGACCCACTAGACTTAATATCTGATGCAACAAAAAGTTCCCAAAAAGAGTCAAGAACCAGCCCCTCAATTTCCTCTTGATTGTTAATTTATTCCCCTGAGCATCTTTCAAATTTGAAATTCATTTTTGCTTCCTCCTAGTTAAGGCTTTTGCATGGAAAAAACTTGTATTTTCATCCCCATCCTTAAGCCAAAAATTTTTGGCTCGTTACTTCCAGTACTATTCTTCCTAGTCTAAATAATGGAATAGTAACCTTCACTCTTTAAAATACTCCCTCGCTCAATGATCACCATTGCTATTCCTAAGCTCCGACAGACGTTGCTTACAAGTCCTAATCTCTCTTCTAAATTTTCCCATAAAAAATTTACCCCAGCTACTAATAAAACGCTTATAATCTGCCAATTTTTCTAAGAAAGACATCCCATGAGAATCAACCCACCAAGACCAAAAGCTTTCCTTGTACTCTTTCTCTTTCAACCATAAATTCTCAAATCTGAATTTTTGAGAATGTGTAGTAGTGACAACCAAATGAATCTCCAACAGAATAGGAGTGTGATCCGGAGATGAAGTGACCAAATTTGTTAACTTACAATTAGGGAATTGAGATAACCAAACCACATTAACAAAGGCCCTATCTAGTTTCTCTTTAACCAAAAAAGGCATACCTCTTCTTTTTTCCAGGTGAACTGATACCCCTGAAGCTCTATTTCTTATAGCTCACAATCCAAAACTGCTTCTCGAAATCCCTGATAACACCAATTAGGCATGTCGCTTCCTCCCTCATTTTCTGTTCTGAAAGGAGATTGTTAAAATCGACAGTTATAACCCAAGAGAGCATGCTGTCAAATTTCACAAAATTTGCCAAGACTCCTTTCTTCTCTCAATTTCTGAAGGATCGTAGTAGCCTGTGAAACGATAATCCATACACCCATTCTTAGAAATCATGACATCGATGAAATGGTTAAAGAAAGATAACAACGTACAAGACATAGGAGTCCTCCAAAAGAGAGTTAAACCTCCACTTTTCCCAACTTGATCGATAACCAATTTCCCTTCAAACCTAGACTAAACCCTTAAAATCTCCAATCGTGCTTTGAATGACAGCTTTTCCATGAGAAACACTAAATTTGGTCTGTGTGTTATGATTAATTTATGCAATTTCTGTATTACACGGGGTCGACCAAGTCCCCAACAATTCCACACAATTCCAATCATTGCAATTGGCAAGTCTTCTCCCTAGACCTCACCGCATCATTTTCAAAGGAAGAATATTCATTATCAAGAGGATTAGAAGATGAAATCCCTAGCGTTTTCGAAATAGAACCTGACTGCTATGCCCCATCAATATTCATCGCCTCTTCTATTTCCTTCATTGCGTCTGCATTTTGTTCAGCTGCTTCTGCATTTTGTTTCAATACCTCTGGACAATGACGTTTTCTTAAGTCTCCTAGCTCCAAATCAGTAGGCGCCTAATTCCCCTCAAAAAGGGTATAACCCGACCCATCCGTATCTTTTAAAATTCTAGAACCCATATTGTTGCTCACATGATTTTTTTTAATTGACCTAGCAAAACTTTCCTTTAAATTTACAATTTTATTGCCTAAAATTCCCTTTCCTTTATTCTTGGAACCAATCCCATTATCTATGGGAATTTTGAAGATTCTATCCCTGATCATATGCTCATTTGAATTCGAATGGAGCTGCTCCCCTTTCTTTTTCATCAGCCACCGGCTTTCACCACTTCCGCCTCTCCCTGACGAAGCCTTTAACCAATTTCCCCAAGGACGCATCATCTCAGGATCCCTTTCTGATTTCTGCATTGCTTCTCTATATGACCAATAAAGCCATAAACAAAATAGAAAATTGGTAGCCTTTCGTACTTAAACGTAACAATGCTTGTCTCCCCATTGGATTTCTTAACTTGCTTCCATCTTTTAATAGGTTGTCTCACATCAATACACACCTGTAGAAGTATAAATGATTTCCAGAAGACAATATTTCCTTCAGCATCATAGTCCAAAAAGATACCCAGATAATTCGCTAATTGTTTGCCAACAGGTTCACTCATATATCCTCTAGGAAGATCATGTACTTATATCCATATGTCCATGCCAACCAGCTCCTCTTTCAATGGTGCATCTCCTAGATACAAACGGTTTAAAAGAAGTACAATATTATCAAAAGTCCACGATCCTCTTTGAAATACATTGTTCATAACTTCCTCATCAAAAAATTGAAATATTTAAAGACCGTCAGAGAGTTCATTGATGCAAATGCCATTTTCCGGACTCCAAAGATCTGCCATCCGAGATTTTATAGCCCTATAGTTAATCTGATGATCTGTTAGATAGCTTCCTACTAAGCAGAAAGCATATTCTTGATCCACATTCTCTTCAACACCCACGTTTAAATTGCGATCTTCATTCTCATCAGTCAAAGCAAGATTTTCATGGCATGTTCCATGATTCAACAAAAGAAAAAATAAACTCTCACACTTTTGAGAGGAAAAATAATATTTTAAATGAAAAAATTAGAAAAATATTAATTTTCTATTTTTAAGGAAATATATTTTAAGATTTTATAATATTTTCAAATGAATACTCTTTCCATTCAAAATTGTCTATCACTTTAATGTACTTAACAAAAATTTTGATTCATTACTCTTTTAAATATATATATATATATATATTAATTCACAATATAAATAGATATTATTATATTCATTATAAAAAAAATATTTTCATAACATTATTTTTTTTTTAATTTTGGGTAATATGATTGAGAAAAATTAATGGTCAAAACTCAACTTCAAAAAGTGTAAATGACAGATAATTTAGGACTAAGGGAGTAAATTTTAAGAATAAATATATTTTTTTTGTCAAATAAGAAAAAAATATCCTTGAAAATAAATGGATATTAATTACTCCATCTATCCCAAAACAGTTGTCAACTTTATTTTTCCAAACAATTTAAGAAAACAATTTTTTTAAAAGTGAAGATATATAGATTGATTGATGATAAACATACAGTACAACTTAAAGAATGTTTAGCCAAAATGATACAGAAAAAAATCCAATCCTGATAATAGATTGAAGTGCTTTTTAGTTACACAATGATCCATCCAAATATTATTTCTTCTACAATATATCAATGAACATAAAATTGAGTTGGAGTCAACTTGAAGTTTAATGAGACACTTTAAGAAGAGTTGCTGTACACTGGTCCTGAACCAAGAAGTTTGATGGTCCAATTTTTTTTTTCAGTATAATTCTTTTATTAATATTGAATATTATTTCAAATTATATTATATATTCTTTAATTATAAAATATATATATACATCACACGTAAAAAAAATACATTATTTAAGTTTCATTTTATTCATTAACTATAAAATAAATATTTATAATGTATTTTTTTAATATTTAGTATAAAATTTTAAAT
>CAOJBK010124856.1:0-15656 GCA_948294925.1 Codiaeum variegatum
GTCAAAGGGCAGAGAAGAAACAGAGATGGGAGCATATTGGCTTGGTCAGGGGGGCTTTTATATTTAAAAATACTGACCCGTTACTAACCCCTAAATTGGGTCATAATAATATATTTTTAAAATTACTGACCGGTTACTGACCTTTAAATTGGGTCAGTAACAATATATTTAAAATTACTGACCCGTTACTGACCCCTAAATTAGGTCAGTAACAATATATTTGATGCGCGCTTTTCCGGAAAAAAATTAATTCCTACTCATGTACTACCGACCCCAATTACTGACCAAAAAAATGCATCGCTAATTACCGACGCAATTAATTGGTCAGTATAATCTGGTAAAAAATTAAATTTTTTTGGGACAGTAAATTACTGACCCATTTTTTGGGTCAGTATAATCTGACAGGATTTCAAATAATTATTTTCCTCCAATTTTGTGACCAATTATCGACCCAACAAATAGGTCAGTAATTTACTGACCCATTTTTTAGGTCAGTAATTGGTCAGTAATTAATTAATTTAATTTTTATTCTAAATTGGATCAGTAAGTATAATTATTGGGTTAGTAATTACTGACCCAAAAAATTGGGTCAGTAATTGGGGTCAGTAAATCTGAAATTTCTTGTAGTGGAAAACCACGACCATTGGAAGAGAAGCATTGTGTATTGCTATGGTAACCTGATGTTGTCTTTTGTTGCATTTGTCTAACATAAAATGCTGCTTATGGTGTAAGTTGTGAAGATGGTTTACTAAACAAATTATGACACTGATCATGATTTTGAAGCTGAGATATTAGTTTCGAATAGGATGGTCGTAAAGGCTTCAACATAATGGTTGTGAAGGTTTCGTATTGGGATCCTAAACTGGTGAGAAGACAGAACACTTTTTCTTTATCCGGAACAGGTTTCCCAATGGCAGCTAGGTTGTCACATAGACTCTTGGAAGTTCTAATATGCTCCTCAATAGTTTTGTCATCATCCTTACAAAGATATGTTAACTGTTGTCTCAGGATGAATTCTCATTCTTGAGAACCTTGTGCATAGGCATTTTTTAGAGCCTCACAGTCATATTAGGACCTATTACTAAGCCAAGTGATTCTTCTAAAAAGGTTCCAATAATCCATCCACAAAGTAGACGATATGATTTTCTCCAAGCGATATACTTATATGTTAGTTTGGAATGTGGTTTTCTATATCTGAAATTTTTGGTTTTGTGAATTTGGTGGGCATTAGATTGTCATTGTTGAGATGTCCAACGAGATCTTGACTTTCGGCGAGAGCTAGAAATTGTTCACGCCATAATGGATAGTTTGATGAAGAAAGTTTGAGGGTAACAAAGTTTTCTACGTTTAGAGATAGTGAACACATATTGAATAGGATACAACCTACTCTGATACCAAGACAAAAATGAGAGAAATGGTATTTTGTATTTGTGAGTAAATGTGTTGTGCAACAGATAGAAAATCTCGTGCATGGAAGAAAATAAATCGTGTTTCTTGTAACTATTTTTATTGATTGGTTGATAATTAAATTGAGTATAAAATAACTCTTTATACAACCAAACTAACTATTAGATGATAGAAACCAGGACTAATGACTACAACTTCCACCAATCATCTCTCAAAAAAAATAATTTCAAAATGCTAGATTATCCCTGTAATAAATTATCACTTGTGTTTGAATAACATATCACATGAAACTATTTTATCACAAACTATATCTCCATTTGTATAAGAAGTATTTTGAATTTGAGAAGTCTTATCACTCCAAGAGTTTATAACAGTCTTATCTCTTCGATTGCTCAAACAATAATAAACATTGTTGTAAGATATTTTATTGCAGGAATAAGCATTTGTACTAATAGAACTAATCAATTAAACATGAAATTTTAAGTATTATATATTCATGTGTGTTTGTAATCTTCCGATGTGAGATTATTATTTCAACAATATTATTGATTTATTTTTTTTATTTGGTTTGAAGAATTATAATATTGAAAAACCTTGTGCTATTTTATTTTGGCAATTCATAAATATCTTATTTTAAAAAGAAAAGACGGACCCAGTTAGCTTCTTGTAATAGTGGAACAAGGGATGAACGATACCTCATGATCAATTTTCCACAATTGTTGCGCATGTTGTGCCAATTAAAATCTGTAGAAGCATTGGCAAATGGCTTTAGAAGCTCTTTGTTTCAAATTGAACTTTTGTTCTCATTTGGATGTCACTTTCTTAATCCCTTCCTTCACGGATTCCACATTTTAATTTCCAGTCGTCGTTTGACCGTTTCACACTACAACAAAAATAGATTAAAAAAAAAATTCAAATAAGGCATTAAATGCTCTATTTGTTCAATGTAAAAAAGATAATTAAATAAAAATGTATTTTTTGATGAAAAAATTAGCAATTAAATTGTTAAATAAAAAAATAATTTATTTGTTCAATATTAATAAAGACGTATTTTGAAAATATTTTTTAATTAAATTAGAAGATTTAAATTGCTCATATGCTTGATATATTTTGTTGTAGTATGAATTGGAGTGTATACGAACTTATTTGAATTTTTTATATAAAAAAATCATAAAAATAATCTCTTATTATAAAGTTAAATTGCTTCTTATATCATCAATACACAGTTAAACTTTAATTACATTTTAGAATTTTTTTTCCAATTTTTTAACATAAGGAAAATAGAATTTAAATTTATTTTCTAGTCTATATTTTTTTTGAAAAAAATTATGTAGGCTACACAACAGTGGTAGCCCTCCCATATAACGGTAGGAAGACTCGAACCTGAGATCTTCCACTCCTCATATCTTGTATAGATGATGAGAAGTCCAACCAGACTACATCTGATTAGCATTTTCTAGTCTGTATATGCACTTAGATTATGCTTGACTGTCCGCATCTTATATTTTTTAAGTGGGGAGGAAATTCGAACCAGGATCAATTGTTCATAGATGCACTTACCGTTAGACTAGGTTGTAGTGTGTAATGTCCGTGTTTTTATAAATTGTCATGTAGAAGTAAATATTGTTTACATTGATTTATTTTTGTATTAAATTGAATTAGAGAAAATCAATCTAAACTTAGCTTGTTATGATAAAACAGTACAAGAATGTTTAGTTAGTAAAAGAGAAAGTTAGAAGAAATTCATAATTATAAAACAAAATTAATTGGAGGGTCTCATTTAGAATTAAGAATAGTAGATGATAAAGTTCCTGGGAAATATATTTTGTATTTACACTCTTTTGAATGTACAACAGCTACATTTATACAATATTACATATGAACAATAAAGCCAAGAGATAAGAAAGGATAACAACAAGAAACTATACATATGTAAAATTCAAAATATAAATTTGAATGGAGACTCTTGTCCTTATCATCCTCCCGCAAGTTGAGCAGGAGGACTCACTACTGTCAACCTATCGCATAAGAGATGAAACCTATTCTTGGACAGAGGCTTCGTCAAGCAATTCGCTATTTGATCATGAGAAAAGAGATGTTGAACTTTTAATTTCCTCTACTATACCTAGTCTCTTACATAGTGAAAATCGATTTCTAAATGCTAGGAATAGGAGTGGAAAATTGGAGTGGTGGTTAGATATGTTGCACTTAAGTTATCACACAACACAATTAGAGAAGAAGATGACTGAATGCCAAGTTCTTTCATGAGTGAGGTAACCCATTGAAGTTCAGTCACAGTAGAAGCAATAGCTCTATATTCAGCTTCAATAGAATATCATGCTACTGTTCTTTGCTTTTTAGAGCCCTAAGCAATTAAATTACAGTCCATGAAAATGTAAAAACCAGATTTTGATTTTTCTATCATCAATACAGCCCAGCCGCCCCCCCTAATCAGTATCACAATATGCACTTATAATTTTAGATTTGGAAGATTGAATCCATATACCATGAGAGGAAATGTGTCTAAGATATCATAGAATCCTCTTTTCTGTTGTCCAATGTTTAACTGTGGGCTGATGCATAAATTGTGATACCTTATTGACAGAATAAGAGATGTCAGGCCTTGTAAAAGATAAATACTGTAATCCTCAAACAATACTACAGCATAAAGATGGATTCTCAAATGGTTCACCATGTTCTAAAGAGAGCTTTGTTTGAGAACAAACATGTGTAGAGATACCATTAGCATCTTCCATATGTGTTTTAGAGAGAAGATCATGGATGCATTTTCATTGAGTGAGAAACAACCCATCAGGTGTCCATGTTACCTCAATGACAAAGAAATAATTCAGTAAACCAAGGTCCTTTAGTGAAAATTTGTGACTCAATTGAGCAACAATATGATGAATATGAGAGTTTTCACTCCCAATTAAAATGATGTCATCTACATAATCAAGACAAAAAGCTAACTTGCCACTAAGATTATAATAGAACAGGGAAGTGTCTATTTTCGAACCTTGAAAACCAAGTTGAATCAATACATCATGTAAGCATCGAAACCACTTTCGTGGAGCTTGCTTACGACTGTAGAGTGACTTCTTTAATTTGCAAATGTACTCTGAAAAGTCATAGTTAATGAAACCAGGTGGTTGCTGCATGAAAACATCTTCTTCAAGGCTACCATGTAAGAATGCATTCGATATATCCAATTACTTGATATGCCATTTAGAAGACATGACAATGGAAAGAATTAATCGAATAGTAACGAGTTTAACAACTGGACTATATGTCTCATGAAAATCCACACCTAGGTGCTGATGAAATCCTTCTGCAACCAACTGAGCCTTGTATATATCAATAGGTCCATCTGGTTTTCGTTTGATATAATACACCCACTTGCAACTGATTACATTGGTAGAGGAAGATGGTGGAACTAAATCCCAAGTGTTGTTTTTCAATAAGGCAACCATTTCACATGCATAGCTTGTTGCCACTCCAGAGATTTTGCAGCTTGTTTATAGGATGTAGGCTCAACTGGTTGTGTGGAAGTAGCAATAAATACCTTTGGTTTAGGGTTCCCTATTTGTGCTCTAGTTACCATGGTATGAGTCTTATGAAGAACAAGTGCTTTCATAGCTATAAAAGAAAGGGAAATAGTAGAATGAGAGAGATCAACAGCCAACGAAAAGCCCACAGATGAAGGGGAAGTAGAGGTATTGATTTGTGGTGATGATGTAGATGATGGGATTAAAGTTTTAGAATTTAATATGGGAGTTTTCATTGGAGGGGAAAAAGATATGGGTAATGGTGGTAACAAGCTATTGTTTTTATTTATAGAAGAGATATTTGGTGATGGAGTAGATGTAGGTGTTGATTGTGACTAAAAAGATATTGTATATGCTAGTTTTTGGGTAAATAAAGGTGATATTGGATGAGGTAGTTGAGTGGGCAGTAGAATTATAGCTGGAGGTGAACTATCGACACTAAAGTTTTGCACTTCCTTAGTCTGAAACAAATAAACCTGCTCATAAAAAATAACATGACATGAGATGAAAATTTTATTGAAGAGAGTTCAAGATAAAAATATCCTTTATGTAACTTACTGTAACCAAGAAAAACACATTGTTTAGAATGAGAACCCAATTTATTTTCAACATATGGTCTTAAGTATGGATAACATGAACAACCAAATGTATGGAGAGAAGTATAATTAGGATGAGAATTGAATAAACAAAAAAAATGAAGACTCATTATTCTAGGATGGAGATGGAAGTCGATTAATAATGTAAATGGCAGTATCAAAAGCATGATTCCAATATGATTTTAGAACCGACGATTGATGCAACAATGATAAACCAATTTCAACTATGTGTTGATGTTTGCGTTCTGCATAACCTTTTATTCTGGTGTACGTGGACGTGAAAAATGTTGAGAAATGCCATTTCAACTAAATATGATTTCAAAGCATGAAACTCACCACCTCCATCAGACTGAAAAATTTTAATTGGTATGTCAAAGAATTTTTCTACTAAATTATGAAATTTAACAAAGACACTGAAAACCTCTGATTTGTTGCGAAGATAATAAACCCAACAATACATACTATAACAATTATAAAACAAGACATAATACTTGTGACCATCTACTGAAGGAACAAGGGAAGGTCCCTAAGAATCCTAATTTTTTTACCATTAGATCTGGCCCGTTAATTTGAGTCTAACGATTCAAACCACGCTCAAATCGAACCTCAACAGACCTAGAAAATCTAAAAAAAATTGAATCAAATCAGACCAAACTGGACTCAGAAAATCGGACCCAGACAACCAGACTCAAAATGCACGCGTTTAACCCAAATGCACACATTTGGCCCAAACGCACACGTTTGGTCCAAAACGCATACTTTTGGTCCAAAATGCATACTTTTGGTCTAAACGCACGTGTTTTGATTTCCAGGGTTTTCTGACTCAGTTTTCTATAAATTCGAACCTCCATAATAGTTTTGGGGTTCACTTTTTCAGACATTCAGTTCAACTTTTTACACTTTCAGACTACTTTCAGACTTTCAGACCTCACGAAACACTCTCCAGATACTACAATTCACACCAAACTGATCCAAAAACATCAGAAACACTCAGAATTCACCAAAGATACTCATTTTCTAATCAGTCCAATGGTTCGGTTTTCACTAGTCTAGTTCAGATAGACATTAACCAATCCTCTCCAAATATAACGTAGACACGTTTCAGATCCATCAAGCCTTCCGAGAAACCTGTCTCGAAATCTCGAAAGCTAAAGGTAAAATATGATATAGTATTTTTTGTCTTTTGATTCTGATTAAGGCCTTTAATCTAAACAAGGAATTTTCATATCATCAAACAATTATTTTCAGAAATAATTTAAATTAAAGTCCTAAAATAAAATTAGGCAATCACTTTTATCAAACATTCATTTTTAGTTAAATCTTAAATTGATTAATGGTCTATCTGATTACTTATTTTATCAATGAAAATTGTTAGCTTCTAAACCAACCAAACCACCACCCACTGTTTCTCAGAACAGCCCCACCCTTCGTGAGAAGGGAGAATAGTATGGGGTTTGATTCCTATTCAACGGGATACGCTAGCAATCCTTCTAATGGCTTCAACTCCAAAATACCTTTTTCATTTATTTATTTCGTTATTTGTTTTTATTTTGTTATTCATGTTAATTATTATCTATGCAATGGCTTATACTATTATAATTGTTTATATTATTATTATTGTTGTTATGTATTTGTATTGGAGAATGTATGTCTCTCCTAGATCTGCGGACTAGAGAAGGGATCCCTTGTTTGATTGCCATTTTTCTTATGTAATTAATTTTACTACTTTCTTTGGGGATGTGTGCCTTCCCCAGTGGGCTAGAGGAAGGGCCTCTATTTATATTTCTCACTTTTATTGCATTCTATGGATGTCATGCATAAACATCCTATTTCATGCATCATATTTGCCATGATTAATTGTTCATGCATCACGTGGTATGCCATGCATGCATGAAAACTCTTTTAAACCAAAATCGCACATTTTTAAGCTAAAACTATTTAGTAAATTTCAAAACCTTTTTTTTTTTATCAAAATCACGAATCCCCGGATCCAACTATGGTTCAGGGGCCAGTCTTTTCTAAAATTGGGTAAATATTTAGATTTTTCTTAAAATTGAAGTTTTATCAAATGGTTTCTTTAGCACCTAAGGAAAACTATTTTCTTAAAGATTAAGTGGCAACTCCTATCACATCACAAGGGTACACCAATGGACAAATGTGGGTGCAAAAATGTGGGACCTGCACATAACCGTGATGCCACGAGCAATCTAATACCTCGTGGTCCGTTTCCTTGAGCCATAAACTTGAAGGCATGCAGGGAAATCCTGCGGGCTTCGGATGGGGCCTTATAGCTGGTG
Source organism: Codiaeum variegatum (assembly GCA_948294925.1). NCBI lineage: Eukaryota > Viridiplantae > Streptophyta > Magnoliopsida > Malpighiales > Euphorbiaceae > Codiaeum > Codiaeum variegatum. The sequence continues at coordinate 7,846 of CAOJBK010124856.1, forward strand.
ATTCCACTGAGGACATTTGGAAACTGACTCAAAAACTTAAGTGGATTATTTTTTTTTGATAAAAATAGATTTTGGATTAAGATTGTGTGAAAGTAAGTTTTCATGCATCACTTAACATGATCCTTTATTCTAGGAAAACCTGGATAGACATTAATATCAAGTGAGCTTCCTTCCTTAGGATTGCTTTATCGATAGTGAAATCATCCAACTCTAAGGCATACCCTCTGATCCTTTTAATTGAGATAATGAGGTTACATGTAGCCATAGGACCCATGGAAACCTCCTTTGTTCATATGTGATTAGGTAAATCGCACTTCTAGTGGCTAGGGAACCTTTTAAACCACCAAGCTCTCATGTAATAATTAGAGTTGACCCTAGGTCCTATGTACCATAAAAACTTTGATATTACTATCATCATGAAACCTTTTTTATTCATGCATATACGCATGCATGCATCACGACATCCAAAAAACTAAAATTGGACAAAGTGAATTGTTCCAGACCAAATTCTCCAAAAATCTACCATTTTTTCATAGCTTACCAGCTTGTTACTAGTATTTTCAAAAGCTGATACCTCACCTTTTCTGTCCAAAAGGTCAACATGTCGAACTTGGAAAGTAGCAACACCCTTAACCCTGTTGCTGATGCCACTGCACCTAATGCCACTGGTACTGCTCCACCTATTGGCATTGCCTCCATGTTGGTTGAAATCCTGAGAAAGCAAGAAGAGGCTATGAAAACATATTAAGAGACTATCTTTGCAATGATACAAGCCCAAGAAAATACCATATTGTGTAAAGGGCAATCTATGTTGGCTCAGGTCGGGGTCCAACCTACTAACCATGCTTCTACCTCCTCCAATTCAAGGAAGGAAATTTTGGCTGATGAAGTTATTGTCCTGAATCCACCAACTAGTCATGGAAGCAACACCCCAGCTACCACTACTGTGGATCCTTTCCCAAAAGGGGCTGAAGATCACCCAATCCTCAAAACTATGGCTAAAAAGTATGAGGAAATGGAAAAGTCTCTCAAGGCCCTGAAGAAGAAAGATAATGCCATTGATATGAATGCATTGTGTCCCTTCCCTAATGCCAGGCTTCCACCAAAATTCCAAATGCCCGTGTTTAAAAAATTCGATGGCACTTCCTGCCCTAACACTCACTTGAGAATTTATGATGACACTTTGTGCCCCTTGGGTGTGGAAGGCGAGCTCCTTGCTCAACACTTCCAACAGTCGCTTATTGATGCGGCTCTAAACTAGTTCATTTTATTGGAGGATTCTAAGAAACAGACTTGGGAGTCTATATGTAATGAATTTATAAAGTAATATTCTTATAATCAAGAAGTCAGTGTTAAAAGAAGAGACTTAGAAACAACTAAACAAATGCCTAAAGAAATATTTTTTTGCTTTCATTACTAGGTGGAGGAAGAAAGCCTCCCAAATGGTAAATAGACCAATAGACTCAGAATAAATCTACATTATTGTAAAAAATTTACTGCCTATGAATCGAGACAGATTGATGACATAGTGCTTGCCTAATTTCAAAGCATTAGTGAATGTCTGCACACACCTAGAGAATGGAGTTGAATCTGGCCTCATCAAGGATGAAACCCAGAGAAAGCCAATAGTACTAAAAAAGAAGGCAGGATCAATGCAATTTCAGCTTGCAAGCCCATTCAGATCAAACGAAGGGAATTCACCAATTTAAGAGGAATGACACTGAGTTTTCCCCTGAAGTAATGTGTAGAAAAGGGTGCATTCCAACCATTAAATCCCAAGCCCATTCCGAATCCATATCAAAGAAATTTAACATATCTGAAAGGTGTGACTACAATCAAGGGCATGGCCATAAAATTAATGACTACAAGGCCCTCAGATACAAGATCTAAGATCTAGTTGATGTGAATGATTTGCTCCTGCGTACTACAAACATTGGTATAAATCCCCCGCCAGAGCACAATTTGAAAGTAATCCTTAATGAGTTTGAAGAAGGGGATTCATCAAATCTTATATCTAATGTTGAACCTCTAAGAAATTATCACTACACTAAAGAGGGCCAATCTTCCTTAAAGAACTCCAAATTGCTCATAATTGGTTGGCCAACCTTCCATAAGGGGGTAAATCCATAATGACTACTATTGTGTTATTATTAACTTAAGGAATTTAGGTAAAGAAATCGATGCTATCACTAGAAGTGGAAGGATAACGCAAGCACCAACTTTTCCTCCATTTGCAAGCCAACTAATGGCTCAATCTAAGGGAACTCTTGACTCTAAAGAGAATCCCATACTCAAACAGCTAAAGAAGACTCAAAAAAATATTTCTATCTAGAGTTTACTTATGTCATCTTATCCTCGCCGCTAACCTCTTTGCAAAGCATTGAGCCAATGTCAGACATCACCTGACATCTCTCTAGAAATTCTAGTTGCCTTAATCACAAGCACTATGAAGGGGGTATTAATCTCTTTCTCTGACAATGAAATCCTGCCTAGGGAACCATATAATGATTCCTTTTACATTAGTGTTATCATAAGGGAGAAGACTATCCCAATGACCCTAGTTGACAATAGGTATGCACTGAATGTCTGTCCACTTAAGGTTGTAAAATGCTAGGGGTTCAATGCTACTAATTTTACCCCTTCTGACCAGATTGTTTGGGCATATGACAACTCAAAGAGAGAAGTTTTGGTGGGTGGAAACACTAACTGTCACCATGGGCACTTTCAAAGTTCCTTTCCAAGACATAAATGTCCCATCATGTTTTAATTTACTTCTGGGAAGACCTTAGATTCATCAGGCCAAGGATATGCCATCAACTTTGCATTAACGGGTTAAGTTCCCATTGAAGAATGGAATAGTTACCATTAAAGCTGACCTGTCTTGAAAATCTAAGGTCCCAGACATAATTCCCATCTTGGAGATTTAACTTGAGTTGCTAGCATATCCTTTATCTAACTTCCCCTTTGTGCAGTTCATTCATACTACCGAAAACTTGAAAGAGGCAATCACTCTGAACTTTGACCCATATTACAACCCAATGATTGGGAATATTATGAAGCATATGGCTTACTTCCCTAGTCAAGGTTTTGGGAAGAATCAATAAGGATTCGAGTCCCTCAATGATTTCTAATTTTTTACTCCTCCTTTTGGCCTGAGTTATCACCCAACAGATGATGAGATTGAAGAAGAAAAGGCTAAAGCTAGAGAAAGGTCTACAATAACCAAGCGAGGGGGAGAAACTGACATCCCTATGAGGCCTTACTTCAAGACTCTGAATTGATACTTTATGAAAGAGCGAGAGACAGTTCCTTACTGTGCTTTTGTTGAACCATGCATCTGCCATGTGACTAGCATTAGAGTTCCTAGTTTGGAGCTCTTCTCTGACATGAAGATGACTAATGAAGACTAGAAGCCTATATACTTTCTGAGTAACGATTATGAAGAAAACATGGAAGCCAGACTATTTGATGAGATAGCTATCCTAACTGATAAAAAGGAGAAAATTGACCTCTCCACTCTGATCAAGCCTACTACTGAAAAGCTGAAGATTTGGAAATATGATAAGAGCCCCATTAACATTGATGAGTCTGAATCAGAGACCGAGTTTGAGTCCTCATCTTCTTCTTCATCCTCTTTTGAGTCTGAAAATGATGTAAAAGATCCATCGGGCATTAATTATAAGTTTGATGTAACCATGGACCTATCCCCTATTTCTATCAATAACACTACCAAATTTTCTTGTTACGAGCCTATCTTTTTAATTTCTTTTGATATTCCAACTGATGAATCTAACCTCAATAAATCAAAAAAATAGAATAAAATAATAAATGAAATAAAAGATGTAGTTAAAGAGCTCATAAACATTGACACTTATGACATGCCTAAAAACACATACATTACATCTGCATGCTCAAACAAATAAGACTCTAAGTTTTCCATTAAAATATTCAAAGGCTTCTTCACTTGGAAGCCCAACGACATGACCAAACTCGATCCCAGCATCGCCGTCTACAAAATCCTGACATACCCAGATTGCAAGCCTATCAAATGGAAGCTCAGGCATATGAAGCCAGCCTAGTCCATTCCAATCGAGGAAGCAGTGGCTAAGCTACTCTCTCACAACTTCATTGAAATCATCAACTATCCATCTTGGTTGGCAAACATTGTTCCATTACCAAAGAAAGATAGAAAAGTCAGAATGTGTGTAGACTATTGAGATCTAAACAAGACATGCCCTAAGGATGATTTTTCACTACCCTACATAGACCTTCTGGTCAATGCACTAGTTGGTTTAAAGATGGTTTCCTTAATCGATCTGGCCGAGAGGTACAATAAAATCCTGGTTCATCCTTCAGACAAGGAAAAGAAAACTTTTATCATAGAATGAGGCACTTACTGCTATAGAGTAATTCCATTTGGGTTAAAGAATGCCAGAGCCACTTACTAGAGGATGGCTACTATAATTTTCCACAACATGATGCATAAAGAAGTAGAAGTCTGCATTGATGACATGGTCATTAAAGGTGCTACTGTCAAACAACATCTACAAGCACTGGAGAAGTTCTTCCTTAAACTCTGACAGCATAATCTCAAGCTTAATCCAAACAAGTGCATATTCAAAGCCTAATATGGAGTGTTCCTTAGATATATGGTCAGCAAGAAAGGGATTGAAGTTGATCCTGCTAAATTTAAAGCTATTCTAGACATGCCACCTCCTAGAACTAAAAATGAGATAAGGGGCTTTCTAGGTCATCTCGAGTTCATCATTTGGTTCATCCATCAGCTAGCAGACACCTGTGGTACCATATTTATCCTACTCAAGAAAGACTCTACTAAATATTGGAACAAGAAATGTCAGAAAGCCTTTGAACATATTGAGGGGTATCTTCTGAATCCACCAGCCCTGCAGCCTCGTAGGCCTGATCAATCATTATCACTATATCTAACTGTCGCCAACGAAGCCATGGGGGCAATTCTAGCATAAAATGCCCCATATTCCCACAAGTAGAATACCATCCACTATTTGAGTAAGAGAATGTTGGCTCACAAGCTCACCCGCAGCTGTGGAATTTTCTCCCTTGAAAGCACTAGAGGAAAGGAGAAGCTATGAGGATGGGACTGCTTTTTGTTTTGAAGTCTTTATCCTACATCCCAAACAAGAGGGTCAAGCTTAGGCCATGCTAGCCTCACAAGTCCCTCTTCCGATTATGCCACTGCTTGAAGGCCTTTTTCTATACTGTAGCAAAAGAAGAAGCTTTGGGAAGAAACGTTCCTTGAACGGAGAGGAAGCAAAGCAAGCTAACTAAACTTAGGGAAACCCATTAAAAGAAGACCCCTTGGCATAGAAGTAGTGACAGAAGAGGCTGTTGGAGGAAGAACCATTCTCAGAGTGATCGTAGATGGGGGTATGTCATAAACTGAGGCATTACCTGGGGGCATACATCACACATGTCCTTACGAACCAAAGTCCGCTAAAGTATTTCATAGAGAAGCATGTCTTAGACAACAAGATGGCTAGATAGATGGCATTCCTGACAGCTTATGATCTCAAGTATGTTAAAAAAAATCCATCAAGGGTAGTGTCATCACCGACCAATTTGCTACTACTCCAATTGATGAACATTTGGAAGAACCTGAGTTTCCTTACGAGGACATTCTACTTCTACAATATGAAACATGGAAACTCTATTTTGATGAAGCCTCCAATCATAATGGTTATGGTGTCGGAATGGTGTTCCTCTGACAGTTAAACTGGACTTCGAGGTAATGAATAATAAAGTTGAGTACTAAGCATGTGTATCTAGACTAGAATCAACTCTTCAAATTGGCATAAGATACTTAGAAGTCTAGGTGACTCTAATCTCATTGTCTCCCAAGCCTTGGGTAAATGGAAAATCAAAGAGGAGAGATTGGTTCCTTCCCATAAGTTCCTCGAAGAGTTGGGCGATAGCTTTGATGTCTTATCCTTTCATTATCTGCCAAAAACTCAGAACATATTTGACGACGCACTAGTCACCCTTGCATCCATGACAAAAATACATGATGGGCTCATTATCTGTCCTATTTTGATAAGCATCAAGCATCAACCAAGTTTAAAAAGTCCACTGCATAAACATCTAAGATGCTAAATACAAACCTTGGTTCTAGGGCATTTACATCTACCTCACAAAGGGTGAATATCCTGAAGGAGCCTCTAAATTAGAAAGGAGAACCATTAGGAAATTGGCTAGCGAATACATCCCCAGAGGTGACATCTTTTACAAGAAAACCTGAAATGGCATCCACCTTAGATGTGTCTTGGATGAAGAATCCAACAAAATCATGGAAGAAATCCATGGTGGGATAGATGGCACTCACATGAATGTTTGGGTATTATCTCAAAAGATCATGAACCAAGGCTACTATTGGCTCACTATGAATGGGGACTATACACGGTTTGTCTAAAGTTGCCCTAAGAGTCAAGAATATGTAAAGCTCCAAAAGCTCTCCTCTTTATCTCTCAATCTAATTTCCACTCCTCGGCCCTTTGATTTTTGGGGCATTGACATCATTGATAAAATTTCAGCAAAGTCATATGCTGGCCATGAATACATCTTAGTGGCCATTGACTATTTCACCAAATGGGTTGAAGTTGCACCTTATCAAGTCCTAGATTTAAGGAAGGTGACCTAATTCATCAAAATGAACATCATTGCAAGGTATGGTGTTCCATATGAAATCATCTCTAACAATGGATCACATTTTCAAAAGGAAATAGTCACTCTTCTAAAGAAGGAAAGGCTCGAATATCACAGGTATTCCCCATACAAACCTCAGATCAATGGCACAGTTGAGGCTGCTAATAAAGCATTGAAGAACATGCTCCAGAAAATGATCAATAACCATAAAGGTTGTCACCTACATCTACCAAGTGCCTTCATTAAGTATAGAATAATATACAAATTAGCTACTAGAGCCATACCATACTCCTTAGTCTATGGAATGGAAGCAGTCCTCTCCTTAGTCTATGGAATGGAAACAGTCCTCCCCATAGAGTTAGAAATTTAGACAGTAAGAGTTCTTCAAGAAGCTTAGATCTCTGAACTTGACTGATAACAAACATATTATGATCAACTCAACCTGATCGATGAGAAAAGGTTGGAAGCACTTCACCACATACAAAACTATCAGATAAGGATAGCAATGCATTTCAACAAAAGGGTTCGAAGTCGCAATCTTCAGGAAGGTGACCTATACCTAAAAGAAATTAGAAAAGTCATGTAAGAATCTCGAGGGAAATTTAGAGCTCCTTGAAGTGGACCATACATAATCAAGAAGATCATGTCAGGCGGAGACATCATTCTAATGGATGTCGATGGCAATGAGTTCAACCATCTGACCAATCTTGATTAGCTCAAGAAGTACTTCATATAGTATTCTTATTCTCTAAAATTATCATGTACTTCACTTTTCAAACTCTTTTGTAAGGAGATATGTAGGCAGCCTTTATTGGCACAATCTAAAGTATTCAATAAAAATTAAATTTTCATCTCATTTGGGCTCTTTAACATTGCATGTAAGAGTCAAAATCAAATGAAGAATGAAACCCGCTAAGCTGAAAACCCAAACGGGCAGCTTAGGCAAACTTTAAGGTATAACCTGCTAGACTGAAAATCAAAAAGGCGGTCTAGGCAATAATTAAGGCAACTTGCTATGTTGAATACCTAAAAGAAATTAGAAAAGTCATGTAAGAATCTCGAGGGAAATTTAGAGCTCCTTGAAGTGGACCATACATAATCAAGAAGATCATGTCAGGCGGAGACATCATCCT
>CAOJBK010124916.1:0-15630 GCA_948294925.1 Codiaeum variegatum
GATAAATGTTCTCCAAGAAAGAATTCATTAACTTGGGTAAACAAGTAAGGGTCTTATGACTTCTAGTTCACCTCGATATGAAATACTTGGCCAAGGTGGAAAAGATTCACTAAAAAATGTTTCTAGTAGGAATCAAGAATACCGAGGACTAGAACTTAGAAGTAGTCATATGATCAAAGCATATAGAGTTTAAAGAATCCATGACTCTAGTTAAGATCAGGAATCCATAATGAAGGGACTTGAGTATATGGTAAATATGATCATTGGTCCATGTTTATATGTTCATTGACTTAGTAGTTAATATTCATTCCTATTTAGGTAGTTGCGATATGTTGTGCTAGATGTCACTCATGACTTAGAGACTATGTATTAGATGGGATTCTATACATAGATAAAAGGAAAAGAGTTTTCCCATCTCATTGCTATTTAGGACATGAACCTAGTGAGTCACACACCAAAAAGTATTGAGCAAGCATTGTGTAAAGATATTATAATTAATACTGAATTGAAATGTTCAATTAACTTTTAATTATAATCTAATTGAACTTGTGATTAAATTCATAAAGACGCTAGCATATCTTAAAGTTCTTTTCAAAGGAGTGTATTTCAATTTAGTTGATTTTGTATGAGTTACAAAACATGAAGGATCAAATTTATAAAGGACTTAGACTTAAGAAAAGTAATTAGTTATGTGATAACTAATGGTGCAGAAATTTTCCACTAACTTGAAAGATGATGCCAACTCACACTCCATTTAGGCTTTGTCATGACAAGTTTTTTCATGGAATTCACCAAGTCATGAAAATTGTCCTATTTAGTGGAGGTGATTAGTGACTCATCTAGTTAGTGGAATTGCTCTGCATATCAAAGGCAAAATTATTTTGCCTAACACATTAAGTCAAGTGTAGAAAATTTCCAAAACTTGAAGTTGAGAGCTTTTGAAGTGTTCAAAGGATTTCTAACTTATAGTTTTAGGAATTTACCTTTGCTAAGGAAGTCCAAGGATTTAACACACTCACTAGTTCCTTAACTTGGACTTGAGACTTGAACTTAAGGTAAAGGGCAACTTAGAGAGTTCAAGGGATTAAGTCTTGCATCAAGTAAAGGGGACCTCAATCTTGCTCAAGTTTGGTGTGAGATAGCTAGAGGCTTCACACTCAGGGAGCTCAACAAAGCACAAGGAGAAAGGTATTTGATACATTTCTTCTATATGCTTTGTGTCATTGTGTTTTTCATAAAATTGGTAGATCAAGTTGATGGGTTAAATGTGGTCCTTAATGTTTAGATGTTTTATCAAAGAGTTTGATACATGCATGTGAACTAATATGTTAAAAGTGTTTTAACAAAAGATTTATAATGTTTAAATGTTTTTATCAAAGAGTTTGATACATACATATGAACATATTTGTTTAAAATGTTTAAACAAAAGGTTTTAACTTTGAAAAATTTTAAAACGATGCTTTTCGTGCTTCCGTTGTATGATTCGTGTTTGCCTTCATAAGTCAGGAAAAATTCATGAAAAATCTGGAACCCTGGTTTGTTTTGAATGGTCAAATTTATAAAGAATCATTCTAGAAACCCTAAAAACTGAGTTACGTATGTGTAACATGCATTACGCATGGGTGTGGACCTTTACGCATGCGTAAAGGCTGTTACACAAGCATAATGTCATTTACGCATGCGTTTTGTCGGTTTGGGCCTGTAATTTTCTGGGTCCGGTCGATCTAATCCAATTCAATATTTTGGATTCTCTAGGTTCGTTTGAAATCCGATTTGAGCCGGTCAGATCTGTTGGGTTCGTATTAACGGGACGGATGCAATAGTGTAAAAATGAGGGTTTCTTTTAAAAATATGCAAAATTTGTCATGTAAACCTTTGCAATTTAAAATTTTAGTCTCTGATGTAATAAGGGGCGCTGCCCCTTGACCTCGTTAGGTTCCTAAACCTTTGAGAGTCAAGAAACAACTAGCAATTCTAGAGTTGTAAAATTAAGGGTTCACAAGACATGGTTAATTTTTCATATTTAACACCAATGATAATATTATTGGTTGCCATAAAAGGTCTACCTAACAAGATATGAATGTCAGACTTATTACTTAACCCTTTACCCATTTCTAGCACTACAAAATCAATAGGTACAATTAATCCCCTATCTTGAACTAGCACATCTTTAATAATTCCCTTGAGGATATCTTAAAGTCCTGTCAGGTAATTGCAAGCACATTTTTCTTGATTTTAACTCACCTAAATTTAATTGAACAAATAAACTATAAGGTATCAAATTAATACTAGCTCCTAAATCAAGCATGCCTCTAACTTCTTCCCAATTACCTAATTTAACATCTATAATAAAACTTCTAAGGATCTTCATCTTTTGGAGGTAATTTATGTTGCAAAGTAGCATTTGCAACCTCAGAAACTGTTAGTTTTTCCTCCAATTCCAACTTACACTTTTTAGAATTAAGTTATTCGAAAAATTTTACATAAGTTGGAATTTTCTGCATTACATCAAGTAAAGGAAGATTTATACTTACCTTGGACAATATCTTAAAAACTTCTTTAAATTACTTATCTTTCTTATTTTCCTTAAGCCTCTCGGGAAAAGGAATGGGTGGTTAGTAAGAATCAGCCACTTTATGAAGTTTGGTAGGAATTGAGCTTTCCTTCCCCTCCTCTTTCTCCTTGAGCACCTCAGTATGCTCTTACTCTTGCTCATCCTCATCAGCTAAATCACAAAGGTTAGAAATAAAATTATTATTAACATCCTTACCACTTCTAAGGATCGTGATGGCCTTAGCTAGCTCCGGTTGGCTAGGAAGCTTTCCTTGTTGCATGTTGTGCACATATGTTGCAATTTGACCCACTTGGGTCTCCACTTTCCTCATTGAAGCTTCCATAGAATCAAACCTCCTATTATTTGCCCCTTGAGTTTGAGTACTCACTTTAATAAATTTATTTAAGGTTTCCTCCAAATTAAAACTCCTATGTTGTTGATTATTTGATATATCACCTTGGTATAGCATCTTTTGCATAATTTGAGGCCCTTGAGCATTATTATTTCTCCACCCAAAGTTAGGATGATTTCTCTAACTGGGATTATAAGTATTTGAAAAAGGATTATTTTGAGTTCTAGTTTGGAATCCATTAAGTACTTGAGATTCCTCAAGTTTCTTAAATGTAGAATCAAAACTGGAAGGACAAACATTAACACCATGCCCATAGAGTCCACATACCTCACATACCATGGAAACATGAACTGGTGTGCTCCATTGCTTTTTCAAGAACTCAACTTAGTGAGTTAAGTTAGAAATTTATTGAACTATGTCTTTTCCATGTGAAACCTCATGTGCAATAGCTCGCCTACCCCTTACACTCTTTTGTTGGAAATTAGTTCCAAGCATTTCAAACAATCTAAAAGCCTCATCAGGGGTTACCTCACTCATAGAACCTCCAGCTGTATAATCAACAATCCCTTGGTTATGGTAAGTCAATCCATTATGGAAAAACTAATTTAGTAATTACAATGGATGATGATGGTGTGGGAATTGAATATGTAACATCTTAAAACATTCACATGCCTTATGGAAAGGCTCTCCTGCTAGCTGAGTAAAAGTGGCGATCTTTGTACGCAAGTCAACTGTCTTTTGACGGGAATAAAATTTTTGCATGAATTTAGTGTACACCTCTTCCCACGTATTCAAGGAATTAGGAGGTAAAGTCATTAACCAAGTCTTAGCAGCATCTTTCAAAGCATAAAGAAAACACCTTATCCGTAATTGATCCTCAGTCAAACCTTGAAGAGGAATGGTCTAAACAATAGAGTAGAATTCTCTAATAAAATTGAAAGGGTCCTCATTAGCCATCCCATAGAATGATGTCAGTAAATTGTAGTGAATAGATTTAAGCTCATAGTTTCTAGATGTCGTATCCAATTGAATACAAGAAGTAGTTATACCAATGTTTAGCTTAGAAAACTCTTTCGTCAATCTTCTCTTGTCAGCCATGATTCTAAGTGGAGCAATTTGATTTCTATCTCTTAGGTTTGTTGGATTAACTATCTCAATCTCTCTATTATAAGTAGGTGGATCTTAAATCTCTAGTGGGTCCTCCACGTTATCTTACCTTCTATTCTCAGCTCTAATCCTATGCATGTTATAAATAAAAGTAAAAAGTTCGTGTTCATGAGATCTCCTTCCATTCAAAAAATATGGAAAATAAAATAAAAAATAAAATTAGTAAACAAAAATTTAAAGAAATAAACAAAGCAATAATGCTTAGCAAAGTCTTTTAAATTTAAAGATCCTCAACAAAGGTGCTGAAAACTTGTTCGCCTCAAAATATACTAACAAATAGTGGCCACAAGTATACAAGCTATTGCAATATAGGATGAGAACCCAAGGTCGTCTCCTAAAGGAACAAGTTATCATGGCTAAGCTTAATCAATTTGTTTCTTTAAGATCATGTAAAAGAGATTTTGATTTGAAATTGGAAAAGTAAAGAAGATAATAAATTTAAAACAAACAAACAATGAATACAAAAATGCGATGTTATGAATATGTCTATAGAAATTAACAATTCATAGTCTATCTTTTATGATTTTAAACTATAAATTCTATTATTTAGATCTAACAATCCCAAGTTCAATGCAATCATTCAACTAGAGCTTATTTTAGTCAAGCTAACGCAATCATAGAAGTAATCTAGAGAAAACATGCATCAATCAAAGGATTTAAGACTAAAATTTATGAACTCAATTCATTTTTAAATCCTAATTTAATAGTTCTAGGTATAGACTTCTACTTTCATTCCATCAATCAAACCCTAATTAAACTAATTGGTGATTAAGCAATTGTTTGTACTTCGTTAATTTAATTCAATTAAGCAAAAGTTAAACCTAATAATAAAATGCATAACAATTAATCATATCAAGAATATTTCATGCTTCAATCTCTAGTAAAAATGAATTAAGTTCATGACTGATTTAGAACTCAACAAATTCACAATAATTCTAAGAGAAATCATGCTTAATACCCTTAATGCAAAGAATACCGAGAATTAAAGCAATTAATTTAATAATAAACCTCATTTAAAAAGTAGAAAAATCTAATCTCCTTAAAGAAATTCAACTTCAATCTTTAATAAGAAGTAAATTGATGAAAACTAAAGAAAACAATGAAGAATAATGAAAAAAAAAAAGTAAAATAGAAATTATAAATTAGTTCTCTCAATTTGATGATAGAAATTGATGATGATAATGATAGTATGGATGTGTTGGTGATTGGAGTCGAATGTGTGTTCGGATCTCTCAATAAACTTGTTTAAAAAGCTATTTAAATTCAATTTATCGGCAAAAATATACCTAAATATAAAGGAAAAATAAGTAAAATTTCATACAAAACACCAGCGAGCTCCATAGAGAATCACTCCCCAAACTCCACGGATGCTTCTCCAAATTGTCGATGAAGCACCTGCTTTAAATATTCTAGAAAGCAGCCCCTCCTCCACTTTATACTTATTTCTCAGAATCCTATACCACAACACATCTATATTTTTGACAAAATTCCATGCAAGCTTTGTGAGGAAAGCCTCATTCATCTCTTTGAGGGATTTTAGACCTAAACCATGACTTTTCTTAAGTTGACACAAAGTATTCCAAGCAAGAAGAGGTACTCCTCTATTATCACCCTTACCTCCCCAAAATGAATTTTCAACAAGATTTTTCAATCTCACCATAAATAAAGGAAGGAATTGAAATAGTTTGCATCACATAGTTAGGGAGAGTCAATAGCACCGAATTTACCAATGTAACTCTACCTGCCAAGGATAGGTGCCTAGCCTTCCATGCTTGTAATTTACCTCTAACTCTATCAAGCAAATAATGAAATGATAGATTCCTCAATCGACCACGAATCAAAGGAGTCCCTAAATACATTCCTAGATCATTAGTGAGCTTGAAACCTCCAAAATTAGCAAGATCAGATGTTATAGCTCTAGGAACATTTTAGAAACAAACATCAGAGACTTACCGATGCTAACTTTTTATCCAGAAGAAGCACAAAAGCTTCCTAAAATCTGTATAATTACATTTAGCTGTAATTGGGAAGCTTTTCCTAGAACCACTAAGTCATCCGCAAAAGAGATTTGGGAGAGTTTTGGTCCTCCCCTAGCTACACTGACCAGCTTCCATTTCCCTTCCTAAATCATATCCATAATGCCATGGGCAAGCTTCGCACTACATAAAACAAAAAGATAAAGGGTGCCATTGTCTTATGCCTTTTCCTGCAGAAAAAGGCTCTGAAAGATCACCATTCCACAGAACCTGAAAGGATGTCATTGAGACAATTAATAATCAAACGAATAACACTTTCATGAACCTGAACCTCCCTAAGTGTGTTTTTAATGAAGTCACAATGGAGTCTATCGTAAGCTTTCTCTAAATCAACTTTGATAGCCATAATCTTTTTCCCACTCCTCTTCATATTTATAAAATGAATCAATTCTTACATAATCACCACATTTTTAGAAATTTGTCATCCCAAAATAAAGCTTGTCTGATGCTCTCCTATCAATTTCGACATGAGTGGCTTTAATCTATTCATAATAACCTTTGTACTAAGTTTGTAAATTATATTAAAAAGGCTAATAGGCCATAATTGAGAGACATTATCTAGACTTTCAATTTTCGAAATAAGCATAATCACTGTTTTATTTAAAATGGGAGGCGCTTCTCCTGAATTAAAAGCTCGCTACACCGTATCGAATAATGCATCCCCTACAATATCCCTATAATTCTGGAAGAAAAATGTATTAAAACCATTCTTTCTAGCTGCTTTCATGGTGTTCATTTCAAACAAAGCAATGTGAACTTCTTCCTTCGATACAACTTTGTTCAGATCGTTAACAAGGTTGTCATCAGTATTTTGAAAATTTTCTTTAGCTCGAAACACACACTGGTTCGTAGTATCAGAAGAAATCAATTGCTTGTAAAAATCACACACCATTCACTTAAGATCCTTATATTATGTAACCCATTCCCCATCTACACTCTTGAGCATGTCTATCAAGTTTCCCCTTTTTCTAGCAATAGCCGAAGAGTGAAAAATTTTGGTATTGCGATCGCCGCAATTCAACTAATCAATTCTCTCTTTTTGAAGCCAGAGAAGTTCCTCTTGGGTAAGAACTTCTTCAAATTCATTTTTGATATCTTCTTCAGCAGTAATAAGAGGAGGAGTAACATTTCTTGCCATCACTTTCTGGATGCCATTTAATCTATTAAGAAGCTTATGCTTCTATATCGAATACTGCCAATTTCTTCCTTATTCCATGTTTGTAAAAATTGAGCAAGTAAGCATAATGGGTTATTTATGTCCCCACCGTATTTCTAGTTCTCTTTTATGAGATTTTGGAAATTTTTATGAGTCGACCAAGGCACCAAAAAATGAAAGGGAGCAGATTTTCTAGAGCTCAACCCTTTCTTATCGATGGATAGCAAAATCAGACAATGATTCGATGCATTCTTTGGTAGATGAGAGACTTTTTCCATATCATTCTCCAGGAGCCAGTTTTCATTACACATGATACAGTTTAATCTTTCCATGAGGAACCCTCCACGCCAAGTGTATTTAGATCCATTGTACTCCAAATCAATTATGCCACATGAATCCACCTAATCTTAAAATCCACTATCAATACCTGTATGGTGAAAAGAGCCCCCTTTTCTCGCATGAGTAAAATGGCACAAGTTGAAATCCCCTCCCATGAACAAAGGCTCAAAGTAATTACCAGCTATCGAGTATGGTGCTCCCATAAAATTCTCCTACACTGCTAATTAGAATTTCCATAAACTATGATGAACCTAGATTTCTAACCCTTATTATTATTAACAATCCCATGAATGAATTAGAAATTATCTTCAATAATTTGAGCTTGAAGGTCATCCTTCCAAAGTAACCAAAGACCAACAGAAAAGTCACTAGCCTCCCAATGGGAATTAGGAAAGCCAAGTTTCTAAATCACATCATTAGCTCGAACTCCGCTAATTCTGGGCTCAAAGATAAACAATTAAATTACATCTATGCTTAGCAAGCAATTCTTTAGCAAACAAACATAAGCATTTATTTCCTACTCCTTGGTAGTTCCAACAAAGAAAGGACAAATCCATAATAACAAATAAAGAAAAAATGAAAAAGATATAGGTACTTATCTTTGAGTTATGTAGGGATCAAGACACTCTTCTTCTTCTGACTCGAAATCATTGAAATCTTCATCAGACCCCTCCTTTAAGTTTCCACTTAGATTCAGCTGACTGGCAGTATCCTTGTGACTTTTACCATCTGCTTTTTCAATTTTCGTAGAAAAATTTTCTTCAGCTACATCAGTATTTTTTGCAATATTCTTCACAACTTATGAAGCCACATCATTTTTCTGATGTTGCTTTGCCAGTGATTTTATTGCCAATGGATTTTTCCTCATCTTCACTCCTAAGTTTGTATTTCTATCCGGAGGTTTCATCAGGAAAGGATCAATTAATAAGGCTCTAGGTTTAATATTTTCCTCATTAGTTACATGAGTTTTTAGGTGTTGAGGAGATTGCATAACAACAACATAATGTTTTTCCTTGTCCAATTCCACACCTCATGACATTTGCATTTTGGCAAATTTAGACTGAACAGTAAGCTTGAGAGGTATATTTTTTTATGATATTATGTTGGGATTCTAATCATTGTTCTAAAATGGCAGGGGGATGTCTTGGAGCTTGCTTGGCTAGTTACTTTTGTTTTCTTTTTTGCTTGTTTATAGCTTGTTGGTTTTCATAAAGAACTATATTGTCAGGACCAGCAACATTAGAAGTTACATTCTACTCAAGTGTTTTAGGAACAAACTCGTCAATTTCATCTTCCACCTCTTCTGTAAGCGAAGAAAATCATCCTCCTGTCACCTGATTTTTCATCTTTCCCCCTCTCGAATTGTAATTCCCACCTCCTCATTTTCTTTTCACCACTTTGGTTCTCCTAGGAGCATGCATCAATTCCCCAAAATCAATTTTTTCAAGCTTTTGATTATTACCAAGCGATGGCCCTTCATTCTTTTCCTTTACTTGGGTTTTGAGACTTCCTCAATAGTGTTATCAATGTTCATAGCTATGTCATTCTCCTTCTTATTGGGACATGAATCCCCTGTATGCCCAAATAAGCCACAATCATAGCATATATTAGGCATGTTTTCATATTCGACCAATTAAAGGTGACCATCAACATAAAACTTAGAACATAATGGCTTAGTGACATCAATCTCAATAGCTATTCGTACAAATTTCCCCCGATGATTTTCCATTGTGTAGTAATCTATTTGCAAGAATTTCCCCATCAAACTGGCAATGGTAATTAAACTCATGTGGTAGAACTGTAATGCCATACTAGGAAAGCGAACCCATGCTACTAAGGATGTTGGCTATAATTTTTTTCATATCAAATTTGGGATCTCAAGGATGAGTATTAAGATAATGACCATAAACAATCTAAGGGCCATCCAACATACATAACTCTAATTTTATTTGTTCTCAAATTTAACCACCAAGTAGTCATTTTGTAAATCAATGACTTTATACTCCCCCTTAGGGTTCCATAGGGCCTAAATTATATTGGAAAACACCTTGTATCTAATGTTCCATCCAACCATCCTTACCACTACAACAGTATCCCAAGGCTTTGTCAGATTATTCTTCACTTCCATAGTGAAAGAGATCGATGGGATTTACGTCTTCTTATCCATAATTATACTTGACCCAGTCCATTGATTGCTTTGGGAGGAAGCTATCATCTTCAAATCCTAGGCTCCTTTATCACTCGTTCCCCTAATTTCATAATTCTCATTACCATCACTTCCTTCCAAATCCATTACCGCTTCTAGTTCAACATCTGAACTAAGATCATTTTTGAATGAATATTTGGTGTTCTTTAAAAGCTTGTCCTTGAATGTTTCTTTCACCTCCTCAGTACTCACTTCACCAGTTTTCACATCATCTTCATTCATGACATCCTCACCATCATCCATTCTAATATTGACTCTCTTTCTCCGATGATCATCCGGAGGCGGCGACGATGGTGGGAATTTGTTTAGAGAATCACTAAAAGATTTCATTAGGGTTCCTAAACAAGAGACAAATATATTGGCTTCTTCCATTTTTTATTAGTTAATATGGCATTTTATGTAAGTGTTACAAATTAAAATCAAATAATAAGAACTTTTACCTTTTGCTTTTGCTTGATCTTGAGTGATTTCTTAATGGGCTGAGCATGGTTCAATTTGGCTCGATTAATAAAAAAGAACCAAATCGAACAAAAATTTTTTGTTCTTAAAAATTCCAGAACCGAACCGAAAGTGCCTAAGAACTGTACCATATTGAACCAAAATTTTGGTACAATACAATTTGGCTCTTAAGGGACCAACATATCAATACGGTTCAATTCAATACTTTTGTATCACATAGTAAAATCAATATATTTTGCTGCAATTTTTAGAAAAAAAATTATTTAAAAATAAAAAATCATTAAATTTAAAACCAATACAACTATGTTGGAATAAAACCACCAATCAAGATAAACATACATGTCTTAAAAAGCCAATCAATTGGCCATCACAAATACCTAGAACATAAGAACCTTCACATCATACACCTATTCTAATAAAAGTCCCTTAATACCAAAGTACATACTTAAAAACACTTAGTAAAAGTCCCTTAAAAACAATTAAATAAATGTCCATAGTCCATGATTAATTCCAAAGCCCAAACACATAAAACGCTTAGCATTCATATTAAAAAGCTCAAATTAATACAATAATTGCATATCATTCTCCATGAGACATGTGACTTCAAACTACCAAATTGCATTGAGATTTAATTGCAGCATCCACATCAAGATCCAAAGCTGCATTGCAAACACATTTTTATCAAAATCTTAAACTTAAGCAAAGAGAATTGTCCATTTTTAGTGCACGAATTTAAGCATCAACTAACACATCAATTGAATAGAAAAATATAGAGAAAATGACTTACAATTTTATATTTTCAAATTGTTTCTTAGAATCACATGTTGTACAAATTATGGATTCGTTGTGATATCTGAAATGTAAAATATAAAAATCAATAAATGTTATATCAAAATTTAAGAAATTAAATAAATATAACAAATATATACTGGATTCCATAGTATCTAAATCTGTGAAATCTTCCTTGATTTGCACTGCCATTGGATAATTCTTAATCCAATCTTAGATGCTGATCAAAATGAGCTTCTAAACTTGTCTAATGTTCTATCTCCTGTGCTAAATGCAGACTCAGAGGCAACTGTGGCACATTGAATTGCAAAAACATCCCTTGTAACCTTAGCCAAAATTAGATATCTAATGGAATTCACTTTCCACCAAAGAAGGATGTCAAAATTAATAGAATAATCCTCTGCATACTCATCAAGATATTTATCCAACTCAGATTTATCAGATCTCCTTCTTTAATTAGCTAGTTTTAAGAAATATTCATCAATTTCTTCTTCATTAGAGCTAATACCATCCATATTCCTTGTATTCATTATACAAGAAGAATTTTCTCCATTATATTCTTTTATAAACTAATTTAAAGTCTTCATAACTCGACCAACCAATTTTTCAGCCTCGACCTCCCCATATTATTGAGTGTATTTGTCCCTAAGATAATCCATTTTATACCTAGGATCTAAACACAGTCATAAATAACATGAAATTCATCTTATGTAGACTTCCCCAGTATTTATCAAATGTGGCCTTCATTTGCTTACCCATTTCAATCAAAAAAAGGTCCTTACTACTTTCACAAATAGCAAGCTCTCTCAAAATTTACATATTTTAGGGAAATAAATATTTGAAGTGGCATACAATGAACTTGATATTTTGACAGTAACATCATAAAATTTTTTCAAAAATCTACATAACACATCAACATGTTTCCAATCATTATCACATGGAAAATCATCACCAAAATGTTATATGAACTTACTATCCACATCCTCTAGATTATCAAACACATTTTGATACATTAAGGCATTTTCCAACATCAAACATGTTGAATCCTGCCTAGTAGGACATTCTAAACACAACCCCACTTTACTTTCTATGCCTAAATCCTTAGAAATTTACATGAAAACTTGCTTCCTTTGAGGGCTACATTTGACAAATTTAACCATTGGTCTAATTTTACTAATAACCCCTTGAATGATTTCTACACCATCTCTAACTATCAATTGAATGATCTGTGCTACACATCACATGTGAAATGACTCACACTATAAAATAAAAACATCCTTTTTCATCAACTTTTTTTTCAATTGTTGGACCATTGTGTCATTTGATGATGTATTACAAATAGTAGTGCAAATCAGTTTACTAATTCCCCTTTCATTCATACATAACTCTATGGCATTTCCCATGTTAACCCTTTTGTGACTTTTAACAAATATAAAAATTACGTATTTTTTTGATGCAAAACCCAATCAGAATCAATAAAATGGGCTGCCAAACATAGGTATGACAAATTTTGCAAGCTTTTCCAAGTGTCGGTAGTGAATGAAACCCTTTGACACTGAGTTCTAATCATACATTGAAGTTTCTTTTTCTCTCGTAAAAAAATTGCATAACAATCTCTAACAACTGAGAATCTTATTTTGTATGAAATTTTACTTATTTTTCCTTTACATTTAAGTATATTTTTTCACATAAATTGAATTTAATGAGTTCGTTAAGTGTGATTTAGAGAAATTTTGGAAACTTGGAGTTATATGATCAATAAACGAAGTTCCTGAATGAGTTGAAGAATTGATAACGAAAATTTGTGAAGAAAGCTGTTGCACGGGTCTAGGCATGGACACGTAAATTTAGTTATTGGGTCATGCTGATCTCTGTACTAAAATCAACTTAGAGTTCAAAATTTTAGATAATCGCATAGGCCGTGTGAATTGAAGACCAGAATGTGCACCAGGCTGTGTGAATCTCTAGATGGGAGGAACATTGTTATTGATAAAGTGCACGGGGCAGAAAATTGGACCGCACAGACCATGCACGTTTATGATCAAGCCATGTGTTTGTGTTTTCCAGTGAGAAATCATGATTTGTTAGTTGTCATCTGAATTTTTATCCAACTCAAATTCGTATTGAGGTTTCCAACATCAAGTTGACTTATTTCTCTATTTAAATAAGTTTATTGAAGGGTTAGATATACAGACATTTGACATTCAAGATTCAACATCTTTCATCCCTCAATTCATCAATTTCTTCAGTGTATTTAGTTCTCAGTTCAGAATTCTCTATTTTCATTATTTTGTTTAGTTGTTCATAAATTTAGTTCTTGTTAAAGATTGAAGTTGAATTTCTCCAAGGAGATTTGGTATTTTTACTTTTTAATTGAGGTTTATTCTTAACTTAATTGCTTTAATTCTTGGTTTTCTTTGCGTTAAGGGTATTAAGCATGATTTCTCTTAGAATTATTATGATTTTGATGTGTTCTAAATCAATCACGAACTAAATTCATTTTTGTCTAAAGATTGAAGCATGAAATAGTCTTGATATGATTATTTGTTGTCAGTTTTATTATTCGGTTTAACTTTTGCTTGTTTGAATTGATTTAATGATTATAAATTGATTGCTTGATCACCAATTATTTTAATTAGGGTTTGGATGATGGAGCGAGAGTGGAAGTCTAAACCTGAAACTATTCAATTAGGATTCTAAAATGAATTGGATTTAGTCGTAAATCCTTTTATTAATGCATGTTTTCTCTAGATTACATCTATGTATGCGTTAGCTAAACTAGGGTAAGCTCCAGTTGAATGATTGCATGAAACATTAGATTATTAAACGTAAATAATATAATTTATAGTTTAAAATCTTAAAGGACAGACTATGGATTGTTAATTTCTCTAGACATGTTCATAACATTGCATATTCATACTCATTACTTGCTTGCTTTAATTTAATTATTTTCTTTACTTTTCTAATTTCAAATCAAAATCTCTTTTACTTTTACTTGTTCTTAAAGAAACAAATCAATTAAGCTTAGCCACGATAAGTCTTGATCCTTAGGAATACGACCTTGGGTTCTCATCCTATATTGTAATATCTCATATACTTATGGTCACTATTTTGTAGTAGATTTTGAGGTGAATAAGTTTTTGGCGTTGTTACCGATGATCTTTAAAAAAATTTTGCTAGGCGTTATTGCTTTGTTTCTTTCTTTAAGTTTTAGTTTAATGCTTTTTATTTTATTTTCCATATTTTATGAACGGAAGGAGATCTTGTGAACATGAACTTCTTCCTTTTGTTGATAACATATATAGGATTGGAGCTGAGAATAGAAGACAAGACGATGTGGAGGACCCATTAGAGATTCAAGATCCACCTATTGATAACAAAGGGATTGAGATTGTTGATCCAATAAACCTAAGAGACAAAAATAAAATTGATATACCTAAAATCATGGCTGATAAGAGGAGATTGATGAAAGAGTTTGCTAAGCCGGTCATTGGTACGGCTACTTCTTGTATTTGATTGGATATGGCATCTAAAATTATGAACTTAAATCTGTTCACTACAATATGTTGTCATCTTTCCATGGGAAGGCCAATGAGGACCCTCTCAATTTCATAAGGGATTTCTACTCTATTATTCAGACCATTCCTCTTCAAGGTCTGATTAAGGATCAATTACGGATGAGGTGTTATCCTTATACTTTGAAAGGCTGCTAAGACGTGGTTAATGACTTTACCTCCTAATTCTTTGACTACATGGGAAGAGGTATATATTAAATTCATGCAAAAATTTGATTCCCATCAAAAGATAGCTAACTTGCATACAAAGATCACCACTTTTACTCAACTAGATGGAGAACCTTTTCATGAGGCATGAAAACATTTTAAGATGTTACAAATTCAATTCCCACACCATCACTATCCATTACATTTGCTAAATCATTTTTTTAGGATGGATTGACTTATCATAACCAAGGGATTGTTGACAATGTATTCGGAGGTTCTATGAGTGAGATAACCCCTAATGAGGCTTTTAGATTATTTGAAACGCTTGGAACTAATTCCAAGCAAAAGAGTGTAAGGGGTAGGTGAGATATTGCAATGAAGATTCATAAGGTAAAGACATGATTCAATAAATTGTTGAATTAACATGCTAAGTTGAGTACTTGGAAAAGCAAGGAAGTAACCCAATTCATGTTTCTAAGGTATGTGGACTCTATGAGCATGATGCTAATGTTTGTCTTTCCGTTTTTGATTCTACATCTAATGAGCTTGAGGAAGCTCAAGTGCTTCATAGATTCCAACTTAGAATGCAAAATAATCCTTTTTGAGAAATCACCCTTTAGGTGGAGAAATAATAATGCTAGGTGACAACTCTAATAATCAACAACCTAGGAGTTTGAGTTTGAAGGAGACCCTAAATAAATATATTAAAGTAAGTACTCAAACTCAAGAGGATAATAATAGGAGGTTTGATTCTATGAAATCTTCAATGAGGAAAGTGAAGACCTAAGTGGGTCAAATTGCAATACATATGTACAAAATGCAACAATGGAAGCTTCTTAGTCAATCAGAG
>CAOJBK010126122.1:0-18448 GCA_948294925.1 Codiaeum variegatum
CCTTTTTTGTTTCTTAATACTCATCTCACCTATATTGGGTTTCGATAATTAATGCAAATAATCTTGGACTATTGAATTATTAAATGACATAAAATCTTACGCCTTAAGTTGATGATAGTACAGGGACTAAAACTGCTCATTTTGAAACAATTGCGACCAAAGTGTACAATGAGGCACAACTCAAGGACATTTTTGCAATTGAACACTTTATTCCATTGTTCAAAAGTTGCCTGTGTGAGAGGCAGGTACAGGACGTAAAGGATAACAACAGTTTCCTTGTTGGATATCATCACCATCAAACCCAAAATAAAAGAGATGAAGTGAAAGGAAGCTTAATGACTTGTGTTCTGCCCATTAAAACCATAAAATTTCTTCAAGATTTATAATATTAGAGTTTATTATCATCTTAGTTTCACATTACCTTCCTCTTTTTCACTATATGACCAAAATAATCTATCACGTCTCCCAAGTAGAGATGACATGCTATAATATATATATATATATATATATATGATCTTCTATTGATATATATGGTCTTTCTTTCCTTTCAGAATCTAATGTACCTAATGTATATGATCATTTATTTATGACAATCCATAGCCTTTTCATTAATACATCATCTAATTCCACATGTAAGGTTAGCACAATAGCATATGCCATAATATCTGAGGCAAGAATACTAGAACTCACTCAAGAATGTATACAGACTCGTGCATAAATCGTTTCAATCCCGCTTCGAAAACATTATGTGCCATCTGCGTGGATTGCAACAAAAGACAATCTTAATTATTATTTTTATTTTAATTAAGAATAGTATATTTATGAAAAACACAAGAAATAAATGAAAGGTGAAAGCTATCCTTCATTCAGAGGAGAAAAAAAAGCCTCCAATTGCATTCAAATAAAGAGATTCCTACAAAATTCCTTGAAGCCGACACTGTGAAAAAAGGGCCACATGAAAACTATTTCATGTAGCATAAATTCACAGGTAGCTAAAAGTGACTGACACATGTTCATTTAGTTGGCGACAGAACAGTATTTTGAAGACAAAAACAACAGACAAGAAGTTACACCAAGTTCTGAGATTTTCAACTTGCAAGATAAATACCTTCGGATCCTTGTCTAGGCAAAATGCCATCAAGGCATACGCAACATACACATGATATGTGCAGTTCGGGGACTTGCGAGCATCTAGGAAGTACTTACGTGCAGCTTCCACGCCTTCATTCCTTCTAAGAAAGCGAATAAACTGCAGAATGGAACACCATTGAAAAAATGTACACCGAGATACCAAGTGTAAAAATAAAAAGCTTTATTTTGAAGCAACAAATAGACAACCCAAAATAACCAAAAGAAGAAAAGCATTAAAACACAACAATCTCTGACACATTGGCTTAGTAATTTCCGCATATATGTGTATGCTAAAAGGCATTAGTGCAGGTGTAGCCCATTAGCAAAGGAAGAGAATTTATTCACAACGAAAATTGTTAGAAAGTGCAACAATAATTGATGTTCATTACCTATACCATATATCAGAGGTCCAAAGCAAGTTTAATACAACAGCTGGGATTAAGAGATAAGTAACTCATTTCTAATAGTATAAACGAAGCAGCAAATAATTTTCAAAGTATTCACCACGACAATGAAACTTCCTATATGGTACTAAACCCTCAATTAACTAGAAAACACTGAATTCCATTGAGAGCTAAATCAAAATAACTCTAAAATCTAATTTTTCAAACTGCCTAAAGAGCTTAATCAATATATTTTCATGATCTTCACCTCCACTCATTAGATATGCATGAGAAAACATTCCAGGTTGCTGTCCAACACACACACATGTAAACATGAAGAATATTTATAAAAACTATATTAAAAAAACAGCCTTACTTGTATATGGGCCAGCGCTGTTGTATTAACACCATCACCCAAAAGGCTTTCATATATTTTCTTTGCAGGCTGCACGAAATCAGGGATCACACTTAGATCAAGAACCATGTAGTTTGATACAATAACTAAATTATAAGTAAAAAGCACATAATTCTCATACCTGGATTGCTCCACGGGATTCCTCCAACTCAGCATAAGCATACTTCACCGTTTCAGAATCTGTTTGAGAAAGAGATGAAGAATAAGTTAGTCCAGTCAGGCAAGAGAAGAAGGGGTAAAACAAAAGGAGATAAAAGAAATTCTTCAAGCCAAGAGGAAATAGGAGTTTGCCTGTCTCCATGTCGATAATGAAAATGCAATAAAAAGTAAAGCTAGAAAAACCTTGTGAAAAAGCAAAAGGAGAAATAAAATTTACCTGGAAGAGCCTTCAAAGCTCGCTGAAATACTTTGATTGCAGCATCTATGGAGCCACTTTTTGCATGCCAAGTAGCATAGTCATACCATATATCAGGATAATGATACAAATACATCAGGCACTGATACAAAAAGTTTGCAGTAATCAATACATTTTTCAAATGTCACAAGTCAGTAAACGCAAACCAAAATGTTGTTTCATGAGAATAGGACTTGCTTATTTGTATTTAGAAGAGCATGATTTCAGAAGACTCATTCAAATGTCAATAGAAACCATGTGAGTCTAAAGGTATAAGAAACATGACAACAGCTTGCTGCCAATTCAACAATAGGAAGAATTGTATGGAAATGTCATCTAGTGGCAAAAGGAAAGTTGGCTCCACTTCCCTATTATGAGATAGAAATTTGGCACCACTTGCAGGAATTAGCAGTATTACCCATACATCTGTAACTACCAACTGAATATGAACTTTAGAAGCAAAAACAGCTGATCCTGTGGAATGGCCACTCAAATGATTTTGGACCTCCAAAGCTTTCAGTCACACAATACAGTGGAAAGATTTTATCAAGCTGCTCAACAAGAAAATTTAACTTTCTTCAACCATAATTCTCTAGACATTTCTAAACATACATGATTAGTCTATCTAACATGGATATGTAGGTCATGATAAAATCTATGCATATAAGATGCTAACAATCCCAGTACTCACAATACAAAATTGAAGATGAAATACTTGATAATATTTTTTCCTTTTGAAACTACGTACCAACATAGAAGTATTAATATTTAAAATATTCGAGATTATGCAGGATTATATATGAAAGATCCTTTTTTGGTTCTCTCTTAAGCCCTATGTCTCTTATCCTAAGGAGGTCTTCCTCCACTAGCAAGGTTTTTCAGAAAACTCCATTTATTCTGGTGTGGATGGCAGATTGGCTTATATTTCTTGGTTTTTAATAGGAATCCTTATGAGCATTCTTCATATCTACTATTATCTAAAAATAATCAAGTTATTAATGATTGTATGAAACCAAGAAATAATCTCTCATGAGCGAAATTATATAAGATCCCCTTTAAGATCTTATTCCATCAAATTAAGTATGAGTAATTTGTGTGTGATAGTATCTACTTTGCGCATGATGGAGTTATATGAGAGCATTAAACACATAACATCATGTTTGACTACGCATAAGCAAAGACTTATTATACAAAAATGCACAAATAAAGGATAATGTGCAACTCAAAGCAAGTTATAAGCATCAAAAATGAACCAGAACAAACAAAGATAGGTCAGCTTCACTAACTTGGCAGAAAGACATTTCAGTTTTGTTTTGAGAAACTAGAAGGCACAAGTTTATGGTGAAAAAAAGGGGGAGGACAAAAGAAACATCAAGAAGATGTTTTCTATTACCTGCTCGTAGGTGAATATAATTCGCTTATTGGAAGACATGCTGTCTATCCTTTGGGGGTTTCCTCTAAAATTGAAAAAAAAAATTAATACAGAATTAATTTGAAGAAATTTTGAAGCAGAAAAGGAAAAATAATTGAATGTTAGCTATCAATATCCAAACAAAGAAAATGCAGCAAAGATCACCAAAACATGACCCTGGGATCATTTAATATGAATTGCCTCATTGAACATGTCATTTATTTCATTTTTCTTTTTGATATCATAAACACATCAAATTATACTACGCATACAGCATTATAAAATAAAATAATAAATGTGATAGCGATAAATTCACTCCAGCAAAAAATCACAGGCTCAAGAAAATGAGTTATGTGATAAAATACTTGGCACCAAGACTATAAAATTTTGTGATATTTACTTTGCATTAGTCTCAGCACTAGCAAAACCAATCATCTTATCATCAGGGAATGAAGAATTAGGTTGGAATAATCTACTGTAGCTATTTCAGCCTCAGCCCTCAATTTTCAGTATCACTTGTTTCTTATCAAATGAATGGTTTAAGTTTTGCCGCTCTAACAGCTATGTCCACAAGTTAAGTGTGCATGTGTGAGTGTGTGTAGAGAGAGAGAGAGAGAGAGAAATAGATAGATAGATAGATAGATACAACTACGATAACTACTTATAATGGTAATAATAATAATAATAATAATACTAACAATTGTGCTCCTTACTTTTCAAAAGCTAAAAATCTTTTCCAAGCCATCCATTGTGTCTCTTCCTGTCAAAACATGAATAAATCAAAAGCTACAACTGTGATTATCACAACACATAAAAACAAATAAAAATAGAAACAAATTCAATGCCAATGCAGGCATCTCTTTTCTAGTTCAAGGTATACTACCAAGAATGTGATTTATGAGACATGATATAATAACTCTGACCACATGATTTTTTTTCTTCTTTCCAACGAAGGACATTTCAAGCAAGAACGCAATAATCATTTTGGATTCAAACAAAGATTATACACTTGTCAAGCTAATGAGAAAAGGTTAATTCAATTTAATGTTAATTTTCAATCCTAGTTTAACATAAGAATTTCCCTAAATTTATGGAAAAAAAAAACAGGAAGGGAAAATAGAAAACCAATTAATTTAACTGTACAAGAGGAACTAATTTGTAAATAAAAATGGTTGCAAGTAAAGCCTCACCCTGAGATTTTAAGATCAATAAGATCCCTTCCCTCACAACCCTTACTTATAGTTAGCAATGTTTAGCATTGGGAGGGTTACTCAGTTATTTAAATAAAGAAGAAGAGGAGGAGCAGAAGAAGAAGAAATGAAAAGTGGCTTGTCCTATAGCTATTCCGCAAGTCTTATCACCGTATGCCTACATAGAGATCAATTTACTTCATACGAATTTGTGGACCAAAACCAAATAACATCAGAAAAGAATCATATCTCAATAACCACAAAGCACAGGAAATTGCCTTGTAAGACCCAGTTGGTGGCACCGCAAGCATATTCCAATCAATTTCGTCAACATATTTCTTCCGCTCTCTATAGACAGCCCTTGCACTGTTGTATTTTGGTTGATATTCAGATATCAAACCTTTGGCCTGGTTAAGAAAATACAATCAGATTGCAATACTACTACATACATGCTCACACATCCACACACATGAGCACACACTTAACACAAAATGGTTTACATAATAAATGAGTGCTGTAGACTTAATATTACCAATTGTCGACTGACGGAGTTTTCAAAATTTTCATAGTCCTTCCAGAGTTGTTCAATCTGATGAGTAGGAGTAACAATAGCTTTTTGGTACACTTTTCGTACTGCAGTCATCCGAAGTGACTCTTCTTGAGCATTCAGAGCCTATAGGATAATCTCACAAAGAAAAAACAATTCCAGATAATAAATAAATTACTCGGAAAAAGAAAATGGTTAAACAGCAATATTTTGCTGTCCCATTCAACTGCTCGCAGCTCAAAATGATAAGTGGAAAACACAAATCAGAAATTGAACACACCGGCAGCAACTTTAGAAAGGCTATGTATTCCATCCATATGGGCCCAGATGCTATGTCAGCTCCTGGTAGCACAAGCATCAGATGAACAACCATTAGATCATTCCCACATAAATCACTGTGAAATATATCCTTTTTAGCATCTACATGTACTAAATAGTACTCAGTTTGATCTATATAACTTCAGAAATCTATGGCTTCTCTAAATCTCAAGCCGATACTCTCTACAACAGTCAGCTCATCAGCCACTGCACTTGCAACGAGTTCACCTTTTCATTAATCACTGAGTTCAAAAGATATAATTTCATAAAAGGCTCTAGTAAGACAGTAAGAGAGAATTTTTGTGTTTATAGAGAGAGAATAAGGGAATTTCAGGGTAAAATTTAAGTTCAAACGAGGCATTCCATCAACTAAAAACAACTAGCGTAATGATTTTCTTCCTTTCTTTTTGTGCTCAGTGTTAACAATATTTCCCATTTTCAAGTTATTATATATACCCTAAGTGAGATAAATGTTTTCTAAACTATAACTTTACATTCACCACATTATGTATACCTACATTGAAACCATATTCTTGGCTAAGAAAGTAATGTACAGTTGCTCTTTTAGCATTTCCTCATTTCGAGTAATTTATTTGATTTAAATCAAATCTTCTGCTATCTTTCCCTCTAAAGCTAAAAGGTTGAATGAATTAAGCCTGTTGCAATTTATAAAGATTCTAGAAATCTTTATTAAATCTGAAGACAACAAACAAATCCTGCACTCAGCATAAACAGTTTCCGTCATGCAGTAGAATTCTCTGAGCAGTTCATAAACAGTTCCTAAAACAAATAGGTAAATAACATATAAGAGAGGACCTAGAAGAGCAAATAAGACAGGTAATCTCTTCCTCTATTCTTAGTATAACAGTGCAACAAAAGACTTTCCCTCCTGGATATTGTATTTGTGGAGCAAGAGAGAAAGAGACAAAGATTATGTCATATGATAATACACTGTAACATATTTAGACTAAATGCAAAATATATATATATATATATACATAGAAGAAGGTAGAACTCGATCAGTTCCTATTTCCCAATTTGATTTACATGTGCCTTTTAGATAATGTTTTATGAAGATCATAATATTTAGTTATCCAATGTTAATTCACCGAAACTTCAATACACAGATTAGACAAGATAAAAATTTACTGAAATTTTAATTGAAATCTTAGGGAACACAAATCGTAGGATAAGATTTCATTTTTCTTTTTGGCATCCCAGAACTCAAAAAGGTCATGAGATCCTTTTATATTTGAACAACTTGAATTAGATAGGAAATCTCTAATTTTAATCATGATTTGTTTACATACAAAATTATATGTTTGAGAGCTGGAATAGGAAACATCAATTTCCAAGGTGATATGTAACCTCATTCTATAAATAAAGCATCCCAATACACATCAAAATGGTATATTCAGATCAAAATTAGAATGAGAAAAACACACCAACATATCCAAGCATAAACTCAAAAGCTTTTCTTGTTTCTTCTTGTCCCTCCACACCCTTTTTGCCATTGACCTTCCTGATGAAGCGAATGTAACAGCACCTACAAAAATGCCACAAAATTATTCTTATACATAAAACAGTATTTATTAACTGAAATAATGAAAATAAAAAGCAGAGAATAACATAACTTACTCTGAACAATAAACGACATAAAAAATACTGTCGGTAATTTCATAAGCTTGCTCTCAATTATTACTAGATGTTGGCTAGAGATACATTATTTAAGCCTCTTAAATTAAAATTTTTTTTTTTCTAAAAAAAAAAAGAGAAAATTCTGGCCAGTTCCGTATGAAACCAAGAGGAAATGTTCATCATTGAAATATTAGTATATTAGGAGAATACTTACCAAAGAGGAACTTGAAGACAATTCAATAAACAACGACTGAATATCTGTTTTGTGGCATCATCATTGTTCACAGCCATGTAGGCCTCCACATATTGCTTCCAAAATTTTGCCTAGAAAGAAAAGGGAAAATCTTCAAAAAGATATACAATGCATTGGTCATTTCCTTGTCAAGAACATTAACATAGATGGAATATGTAAACCTACAAATTCAAACAAGATAACAAACAATATGCATTCCTCCAAGGGCAGGCCGATATAAGTAACAATCAGTGAACTGAGATAAAACATAGAACTCTAGAATCTGGCAGATCAAGATTGCAACATGAATCCCATTTGATCTGACTCGGTAATTAACTTCGCAAGACAAGCGACTGGGTGCTACTACTAGACTATAAGTAAATGTTCATCAGCATGTCCACTTAACCTATAACAACAGACACTACTTCACATTATCTGACCTAAAGTTCATTCCAAAAGATGCTCTCACTCAAACCAAGTTTCAAGCAGTCTGATAAAAACTTGAAAATCCATTGAAAGTTACTGAAGAATAGTTATATAAGTTGTTAATAATAGTAACTATTCAATATTCAAACGCAAATCCAGATACAATAAGAACTCACAGCAGTTGGAAACAATAACAGAAGCTGCTCATATATTGGCGCTGCTTGGTTAATTGGCAGATGCTGCAATTTCAACGAAATAAAAAGTGTTCAGCAAAAGAGAGACTTTCAAACTAATATTTATCCAGAAAAAAAAAAAAGTAAATCACAATTTCATTCAAACCTGTGCATTATTAGCTAAAATTTCAGCTACCTCGACATTGTATTTATCAACTATTTCAGCTCCAGATGTTTGATCCTTAAAATCGAAAACAAAAATAAAAATAATTATTTCACTGAACAAACAGGTAAAAAAAAACTGTCAATACTAGAATGCAAAGCTTACCTTCGTCTCAGGTCCATCTCCATCCGGATTCTCCATTTTTGTTTTCCAATTCAAGGAACTGCAGTTAGGGTTTCAGTTACTGGAAATTGAACTATAACTCGTAAGCTTGTCGCAGCTATGAGTAGGGGCTGTTGCTCCCTTTGCTGGCATCTCAAAGCTCGTCAATTCAACTTGATATTCTTACTGGCTCGGAACCACGGTGGAGTGGTCGTTATCAGCCAGGCCCGCCCATCAGTCAATTCTCCAGTTTATGCTCCGGCCTGAAATACATTCATTAAAGGCCTGGGTCGGACATACACTTTCACCTTGCTCTCTTATAAATAATAAATAATAAGTAAAAATTAATTTTAATTAATAAAATTTAATTGTAAATAAATTTTAAAATCAGTAAAAATCAGTTTAATAAAAATAAATTTAATAAAAATCAATTTTAATGAATTATATTCCATTAAAAATTTTAAAAATTTTTAAGAATTTTTTAAATAAATGACTTTTGAAAAGTTTATTAGATTTTTAATGACTTTTATAAAGTATGTGAAAAAATCGTTGGAAATCTTGTGAAAATTTGAAGGAGAATTGTAGTTTTTTTTTTTTATACATGGATTTTGAGAAAAAGTCATTAAAAATTATTCTCTTATAAAAGTTTATTACTTTTGAATAAATTTTAACTTTTAACGACTTTATAAAAGTTATAATTGAATACCTCATGACTTTTACTGACTTTTCAAAAGTCTTTAAAAGCATTACTGAATATACACCTACTTTAATAGTCTTTAAAATTTTTAATTGAATACATCAAGACTTTTAATAATTTTTAAAGTTTATAAAAATTTTTAATTTTTCTAAATGAATACACCCCACTTAATCATAAAAAATCAGTTTTAAGTAGTGAAAATAAGTTTTAATCAGTAAAAAACAGTTGAAGAGAACATAACCTTTCAGATTTTTATAAAAATGTTAAAAATGTTAGTTCCGGTTAGTTATGAAAAAAAAATTAATTTTCTATCTCTATTATTTTCAATTTTTTTAATTCTAAAAAAAGTTACTAAAATTTGAAAAAATATGTGCAAAATATGTAGAGTAATTTAAAAAAATAAAAAAGTAGAAAAGGAGTTTTTATAAAAAAAAATATATAAAAAATTATGTAAAACAATTTTCCAATCTCTAATTAGTTTGGAAAATATTATTTTTCATTTTTTAAAGTGATTTGAACATATCCTCTATTCCTTATTTCTTAAAAAGTGCTATTTTTTTCAAAATTGAACCAACCTTTACAACTACTAAAGAAAATTCAAAAAATATAATTGAAGAAATTGTCCTATTACAAATCATGGAATACTTCTTGTGCCAACAACTGAAAAATCATAATATATAAGTATGAAAAACATTAAGCAATTTGTCGCCAAATGCTATACATATTTATAAACTTCAATATATCAGTTTGCACTCAGTACATTTCCAATAAAAATTGTACCTTTAATATTCTTTAAAACTAATGGGTGGTAACTCAATCAAATAATACTGAATCTCTGAGAATGTTAGTTAGCCTCTCTTTTAAGTGTTCTTATGGGTTTGCAAGATAAATAACTAATCTTTGATGACTATGTTTTGTACTTGACGAGAATAAAACTTGATTGGAATAAGTGCTCTAAAGGTTAGTAATAAAGCTACAGAAGTGTTTACACCATACCTTTTATTGAGATTAAGTCCAACATTGAGTGTGCAGGCCCTCTCAAGTATTAGGATGAGTAGATTGGAAGTAATATGCCTTAATCTGAAACGGAACAGACAACTCATTATGAAGTTTTCATTGCCTTACTATTTTTTAGACCAAAATAACCTTGGTAAATGCTATAAATAGTGTAATTTCACATATTATCATATCATCTAATGTCATATTTCTCAACTTAGCAACTTACTTCTCAAAACAATCATAGTCTAGAGTTGATTTACTTGCAAAATCATTTTCCTTAATGAGTAGTTCACAAAATTATGTTTAGGGATGATATTATATCCCGACTTTCTCTAGGATACAACTCGATATTCCCTGACCGAAAATTTATATGTTGCTACTTTGTTGAATCTCTCTAATCACATATCCATTTAAAATGCTTCTAGTAATTATAGGGAAGGGAGGCAGTGAGTTTATAGGCCATGATGAGGAAATTTGGATGGTCTTAGCAAATCGGATCATTCATATAACATACAAAAAGAAATTCCGTGTATAGGGTATCTTTTATTTGGTTGTCATAAACCCTAGTAATGGGCTATTTTTACTAGACTGGTTAGTTCAAAATTTATTGTACAAGTTGGGCTTACCCAAAATACCTAAGAGCCCTAATCACATATCGTATTCGGGGTGTGCACTTGAGTTATTAAAGATGAAAGGCTGGGATGTGAGAGGCTTAAAATCCAATGGCTGACATTATCTGATCCGCTGCTTTATATTTATCCTAATAAACACAGTTTTGCTCCTCTCCTGCGTTCTCGAGCAGTGGCAGCACCCAGAAGAAGTTCTACAACGATTCAGGTCATTCGCAGAACTAAAAATGGTGAGCGTCTTGTCCGCAAATCATATTCTTCTTTACTTTTCACCCTTCTTACTGATTGATCGACTGATATTTGTCTTTGTATTATGATCTTCTCGTTGAAGGTTCTCCAAAACGACGTCGATTTGCTCAACCCGCCGGCCGAGCTTGAGAAGAGGAAGCACAAGCTCAAGCGTCTCGTTCAGTCTCCAAACTCATTTTTCATGGTAAATACTTATTTTTTAGTTTAATTTATGGTTTCTGGTATTTAGTTGATAAAATGATAGCCCTTGATTTTGGATTTGGATTTTCAATTGTGAAAGATCATTTCTTTATTAGTTTTAGTTGCTGGATTTTGTGTTTTGATTGATGAAAGTGCACACTCTTGGATTTGAATTTTCAATTTGTAAAGATGTTTCTTTTGTGATTTGATTGATAAAGTAACCATTTTTGCGTTTGGATTTGGATTTTGAATTGGTGCAGGATGTGAAATGCCAAGGTTGCTTCAACATGTGAGTTTTTTCTGCAACATTTATACTATTTATAATTATTCTCTTAAAAAAGGATTTGATTTTTATTAAAGTTAAAGCAAATTTGCAGAACCACTGTGTTCAGCCACTCTCAGACAGTGGTGGTGTGTGGAAACTGCCAGACAGTTTTGTGCCAGCCAACTGGTGGACGTGCAAGGCTTACAGAGGGTTGCTCTTTTAGGAGAAAGGGTGATTGAGTGTTAATGAAGATGATAATTCTGCCTAATGTTGGTTTTCTTTTGGTAAATTCAACTAGGTTTTACTTAGAAGCTTTTTGGCCTTTTTAAGTTAATTACTACTGCTTTAGGCTTGCTATTTGATTTTGTAATGTCAACATTAAG
Source organism: Codiaeum variegatum (assembly GCA_948294925.1). NCBI lineage: Eukaryota > Viridiplantae > Streptophyta > Magnoliopsida > Malpighiales > Euphorbiaceae > Codiaeum > Codiaeum variegatum. Next base: position 11,986 of record CAOJBK010126122.1, read on the forward strand.
AATCTTGTTTTTTTTTTGTTCTGTTTGACAATCTCTGGTTAGTGTAATCTATCTTTTAATCGTTACTGTTATCTTTTGCCGATTTTAACGTAGTTATTATTATTCAGTTTACAGTATAAAGTGTGTGGATTAAATTGATATATCATTTTCATTTGCCAGAAGATTACATTGGTATATCTTGCAAGATATAATTTGCACATTGGACATTCATTGTATATGTTGCATTTTTATGAGTTGTTCCTTTCTGAACTATAAAAATGACTGCTACACCATGAATTCTCTTAATAGATTCAGGGTGTAAACAAGTCAAGTTTACTCGGTCCATTTGAGAACGACTCATAAATTGCTTGAAATATACCCGGTTTAAGTTGAGTTTGAGCTCAAGCTACTCGACTGGTTAGCTGAATCGAGCATCTCATGAGTTTATTCAAGCTTAATTGTAATTATAATTTTACTCCATGTATACAATTTAGATTTACAAATTGTACAAGTCGAGCTTAATCTAAGCTCCTTTGACAATTTTTAAGTAATCGTTATTCATTTAAGTTCGAGATCGGCTTGATTAAGTTTTGAGAGTTTGAGTTTGAGTTGTTCAAAATTCGGTTTAAGTAATTTATTGATTTTGGATAATGTACATGGATTTCAACAAAATATATGAAATTAAAAACTCATTCCATGAGTTTTCAAATCCTTAGATTTGAATCATTAATTCATGTTCCATGAGATAATATTGCAAGTTTTTTCCCTAAGCTCTCTACTGGACATTTTTGCATATGAATACTGCAAATGAGCAAAATTTCCGTCTAACTATATATTCAGCAGGAAAAAGCAGAAGTGAAAGTATAAGAAAATTTAATCAATAGACATCAACCAAAAACTTAGAATAATCGTGATACATAAATTAAAAACAGAAAACTGGATCTACTGCAATTGCATTTGCATGGTGTGAAGTTAAAGAATTTCTTCCCACAAGTACAGAGGAAATTTCAGTGCTGCTGGTGTCATTTTTTATTCTTTCGTGGAATGGCTGGATATGCACTTTGTATGACTTGGTGCTAGGCACACAATTGTACATGTCAATAAAATGCAAAATGGATCATCAATACATATTTTCAAAGACGTACTCTTCAGCGAATTCTTTCATCTTTAACTGCTTGCAAGGTTGCATTTCAATTGGGATTGAAATTGGCCGCAGAGACAGATGCGCAACTCACAATCATCACCTCGACCAATCCCCCATGGTCCCATATTTTCAGAAGAAATTAAAAATAATCTGGACCAGGAAAAAAAAAATCATGATGAAAATTACCTCTTCCAAACTCTATAATGGGTAAGATTTTTTTTGCCCAAGTCTATAATAGGTAAGATGCTAGCAAGAATTGAGAACAAAATGCATTCACATTTCAGATATTCTTCAACTTGGATGATAATCTAGTGTCAATTAGGTAATTAAAGTGAACAATTTGCAAAAAAAGTTAATAGTAATTCAGAAAGTAAAAATAGTGCTACAGGTAAATTACCTAAATATTATTGGCTGTAGGGACTTAGGTTGTGGCTATAGCGCTCTTCCGAAATAAAAGAAATGGTAAAACAAGTCTTAGTAAGTAGGGTAAGAAACTAAAGCTATGAAATTTAATGAAATTAATAATCAATGATATATATAAGCCCCCCAAATGGGTCTTTGGATAACAAGATAATCTCAGGAGTCAAAAGTGCATCTAAAAGAAACTTTGATTCAAAGATGAAGGAAATTTTAACTTGCATACAAGTGTTCATTCAATTGCTGTTGACAAAGCATCCTGGAGTGCCTCATGTTCAAGGCTCAAAAAGACACCTTTAGCATTGCCAAGCAGGTGACCACACCAAGGTGTAAATCTTATTCCTTTGGCATTTACAAAGACCTGCCTTTGTTGTATTTTGGCTATCCTTTTCCTATTTCCACCCATTTAGGGCAGCAAAACCAGTTTATCCACATTATGAAACTTCGGGACTATTAAGTCATATAGAAGGAAATGAGATAACTGCCATACCCGACATTGCCTAGTCTTATTTTAGAGGCTTCATACCCTGCAAAAAGTCCATTAAAATTACACCTTTTCTTCTTTGAAAAAGAAGAGGAAATGCAATCTTGTAATAATCAATCATAAAAGAAACATACAACATATAGAGTGTTGGATGGCAGCATAAGAGAAATAAGATACATTGACATTAAGATATTTGATTAGCAGATAAACTATAAGGTAGTGTTTGGTTGGACGTAATAAAATGTAATACAATGTAATTAAATAAATTTCTAGTGTAAATTTACATTAAAAATGCATTTGATTACATTGCATTGCATTCCATTACGCCCAATCAAACACTAAGTAAGTGTCATCCCAAAACATATTAAATTTTGTTTTTGGATTTTTACTCCTTTTCTGATAATCTATCATGAAAGGAACAAAGAGCCTTACAAGTAAGTTAGGCATTAATAAATCACAACAAATGACATTAAGGATAAAGTTATTTGAAGATGGATTAATGAGTGCTTCTATGAACCAAAAGTGAAAAAAAGAGCAATAGAAGAATAAAAAAACACCAAGTGATCCAGGTTATAGAAGTAACCTAAAGCAATGAATTCGTCTGCACAATACAAGGCAGGGGGTAAAAGGAGGTTCACTAGGAAGTACTAACCAACCAACAATGCTCTTACTAAGTAATTTGTGTCGTTTCATCTACTCTAATCCCAAAACATTCTTTTTGCTTTTTGTCTTGATAAGTAAGATTTGGACTTAGTAACCAACTTGTCATTTTTTTTTTCAAAGTGTGTATGGGTTGATAAGTAGGCTTGAGTGTATATTTAAAAAAAAAAAGAGGCAGCATTTGACTAAGAATATGTTTTCTCCTAACTTTCAAAGTGGTATTTCTTTAAGAGTCCACTTGAATAGATAATTATTTTAAGTGATTGAACATTTGGATTTTTATTTTAAAAGAAAAAATCCGTAAGATGGAAAATCCATGTACTAAAATAATTTCAAATAAGTATTAATCCAAAGAGACTAGCAGAAATCTTCCTAGAAGGTCTTGTATTAGGGATTATATGTGTTGAATAAAGATGCTGTTATTTCCTCAGTGCAACTAAATAGTGGCAATATAGGATTATGTAAACAAAAACCATGCAAAGCTTCTGTCAAATGTCTACCTTGGAAGTTCAAAGGTCATTCACAGCCATGCAAAGAGAGTCATCCAATCATATCAACCTTGATAGTGCTCCTGTGCTTAACCTGTGAGAGTGGCTTGTTCAGATAAACTCAATCCATCAAAATAAGTGAACAACAGAGTTCTAAGTCAATATAGGAATTAGGATGGATGATAAAGTATTGTTCTTGGAAGAAAAATAGTAAATTCATCTTACAAAATAGTTTATACTTCAAAGCGTGAGTAAGAGAAAAAGAAAGAAAGAAACTCTTAATTGGAGTCAATGAACATAAAACATTTTTGGTAGGTTAGAAAGTGATAAAGGAAAATTCTTGTGGGGAACGTTTCATGGTATCCAGTAAAATTCAGTTAATAGGGCAAAATATTTTCACTGACAAGGGAAAAAGGTTAAAAAAAAAAAAAAGAAGGAAACTTGTATTCTTTATTTGCTTATTTTTGAAGAGGAAGGACAGAAAGTAGAAGATCATGTACCCAAGCAATTTTGCTGCTTCTGATACAGAACCCTCAACAGCAAAGACTAGATCCAGCAGCGCTGTCATTCCCTACATTAAAAAGCATTTACAATCTTTCTCATGCTCAATCAAATAAACAAAATGCATTGCAAATGGTGGGGTTAGGGAAGGAGGAGGAGAAAGAAAGAACACCCAGTACCAAGACAAATTTAGGATTATTTGGGCCAATTTGCGGACCGCAATCTGATACTCTAATGGTGGACTTAAGAGGAAGAATTTGAAGAAGCTCAGGAGGAGGCGAATACGAATCAAGATCCACAGTGTTCCTGACTGAGCTCTCACAATTAGTAGAATATCAAAATCAAATACACTCTTCCTGATGTTGTTAGCTGAATTTGAAAAGTATGGATTCATTTGGTTAAAAATTCATTGATTTGAACAAAATGAATATATTATAGCTTAATTTTTCAGACCAAAAAATAGACTAAACTACGCTTCCTGTGCAGTGAAATGCATCATCGAAATCCATAATAGTACTAAACAAGGTCTATATTAAATACCTCGGAGAGCTAAAAGCGTGCGGAGGCGCCTTAAGGCTGAAGCGCGATTCTTGTGCTGTGAAGGATCCTCAACAGCCTGTGCTATGCGATTCAAACAAAAGAACAAACACGTAAAATGCAATCCAAAATGGGGGATAATAAAATATCCAGACAGACCTGAGAAATAACACCGGTGGGGAGGTGGTTGAGAAGGACGGCGGATTCGCGCTTGTTACGGTGCTGACCACCAGAGCCCGAGGCCTTGAACGTGTCCATTTCCCATTGTTTCATGAGCTTCTCGTCTGCTAATTCCAAGTATCTGTTTCCATGTCCACTACTTCCACCAGCGCTGTGAGAAAAGCAGCGCAATTGGTTCTGCTGAAACTCTGACCTTCTGCTTGTTATCGTTAAACAGTAATTTGACAGAACGCCGCGACAAATTTGAGAAGAAGAGACTTCCATGACAGCTGCTGAGCTATCACTGCGTTTCATTTAAGACGATTTTTTTTTTAATATTTCGATTTTAAAGTTGGAGGCAGGTTGGTCTTTTGGGCCTTGAATATCGCCCAACCATACCAAGCCCAATCGTAAAATCCAGACCTCATCTGTTCAATTAGATAACAATTAATTAAAAAAATAAAAAATTATCCCCGCGTTACGCTTCAATCTCACATTCACATCCGCCCAAAAGCTCAAGCTTCTGTAAACTGACCACCGCCACCGCTTTCCCTCGGTCGCTGTCTCTGCCATATCACCTTCGTACCAGCTATCACTTTCCTCTCCTTCTTTATTTTCATCACCTAGTTCTGTCACTGGATCTACGTGTTTCATTTTACATGCTATGCACTGATTGACGATAAAATGTTAATCCTCCAGCTCGTAATTGTTTCTGTTTGTTAAATTGTGGTTAATTTTACGTATTTGTGATTAAATTGTTTCATGTGTTCCTGTAGTTATATTATGGGACTACCGCATATGGATTTTGTAATTTTGAGGTAACAGTTGTCAATTCTCTTTTTATTCTGTCTCTGTTTCATTGATGAGATAAAGGTTTTGGAAATTGAAATTATGTAATTAATAACCTGATAAGGTATATGTTTGATTTGTGATTGAAATTAATATAATTTTCCTTTTTCTAATTAACTGTTCATTGAAGAGTTAACTTTTCATTCACTTTTGTACTTGCTGTTAGCTTTAATGTGTTCAGCAATATGCAAAGCATTAGGCTATATACTAAGTTAATTACTTATTTCTCATTGATTGGACATTTGTATGATTGAGAAGAGTTATTATAAGCTTTGTTCAAAATTCTCGGTTTTCAGGAGGATCAATTGAAGTTGCACATCAGTACTGATGTTCAGAAGCAGCAACGTTGTTGCCAGGATTTTTGAGCGTCAAGTTTGCACTCCTCGTCCTGGCACCAGTGTATTTTCATCCTACTCTTTCAGTCATTGTATATGTGTTCTATATGGTTATATTGTTTTCAGTCATCTTGTTTCCTTTTCATTGGAACTCGAATTAATGTCTGAAAGTCAGTATACACTATTATGTTAGGGTTAAGCACTTGTCGTGAATATTAATTTTTCCATTAGGCTGAAGGTTAAATCCTAGAATGATACATATAGGTTGGCTCCTTTTTTGGGTGCGAGTGATATGAAGTGAAGGAACAATATGTTATATGCTCATGAAACTAGCCAATTGAGATGATGATAGTGAAAATGTATGTGTTAGAACATATATGAGGACCAAATGAAAGATAAATGGCATTTTAAGGAAAACTGAGGATGGGTCGCCAAAAAAATGGAGTGGTCATTATTAATATAAACTTATAGATGCTTGTTGTGAAAGGAATAGGTATTGAAGGGATAAAAGAATGTTTAATCTGATATTAATTAGCTCTTTATTAGTATGGTAAATAGGTGGTCTTTAGTTCTCTACTGTTTTCTTTTTGATCTAATGTAGAAATTAATGATTTGCAGTTCAATCAACAAGTTTACGAATGTTATTATTATTTTTCCCTTGTCTTAAATTTGATTCTCTTTTTTCCCAACTTCTGCAGAATTTGGTTTAAGCTTTTAAGGTTATAATGCTCAAGTTGTGCTAAGAATATTGATTGAGCCCAACTTAATTAACACAAAATTATTTGTTTGACACTTGTTTAAAAATAATGATGCTATTTAGCTATGCCTAAATTCCAGCCCTGAACCATGAGGTGGCGCGGTTACAGGTTCATTGTGCTAGGCAATTTTATGAGAACTTAGTGCCAAGTTA
>CAOJBK010126473.1:0-18515 GCA_948294925.1 Codiaeum variegatum
ATGGGTTCACCTCTTGCACCTCACTTATTTATCGGGCAACCCCCGATGGCTACGACTGCCTTAGAAGAGACTCCAAGGCACTTACAGATCCCTGGGTTTTCATCACATTCCTAAAGACTGTAGGCTCGGCCACGGGAACAACAGAAGTTGACTAAGCACTTATTTCAACCCTGTCAACCTGACCAACTGCATGGTCCCCTATATATAAAGTCAAATGAAGTTAGTACAAAGTAAAGGCAAGACAAGAAAAATAGTACCTACCTTAAGGAAGTGGCTCAGAAGAGGGTTCAGCTGGAGGAGCCTGAACCGGTGAAGGTGGGGGTGGAGGAGCTTGAACAAATGATCTAGCCAAAACCTCTGTAGCCTTGACTGCTTTTGTTATATCCTCTAGCGTGAGAACACTCCACTATGCTAGACTTTTGAAAGCCTCTGAGGGGAGAAGCTTCAAAAAACTCTTGTACTGTGGCACCAACAATGACCCGTCCCTCACCACATGGATATGTTGGTAGTACTGGCTTGACAATTTATGGAAGGACCGAAGGTTGGGAGTGGCCTTGTCCAAGAAGTCCATCACTTGGCTATGAACTCATGCAAACTCAGCATCACCCCTCACAAGCCTATCCACTAATCCACTTTTAAAACTGAGGGGTGTCTTTGTGGTTTCCCCAGCCAGAAGGGACCTTTCATTGGAGCCATAGCCTCCTTAACCTTTGCAGGTGCTCGGTGAAGCATCTTCAACTTCTTTCCCTCTGGCCTTGCCTCAACAGGATCAATGATAGCACACGGTCCCCTCTTCTAGACCAGAGGCGCATCTAGGAACTCTTTTAGTTCATCTATTGATACCTCTATATCACCTCTAGAAGGACTAGCCACCTCCTCAAATTCACCTTCGGCTACAGTTAGGGCAAGAGAGAAAGGGTCACGCTTAGAATAAGACTCCAGATTCTCCTTCCCATCCCTGAAGTTCTTTAGGTAGCAATACCTTGGCACTTCCACATTCAAGTTGCTTAAGGCCATAATAGCTCTGTTTTCTTCAAGGGTTCACAATCTAAGCAGCTCGATCTTGAAGCACCAGATTGGCAAGAAGGTTTTATTGTTCACAAGGCGAAGGGGATGATTCGCCTCTAGAAAAGCCTCCACCATAGCCTGGGCCACCTCTTTCAAAACAACCCTCACTTTCTGATCCACCAAGGGCTCTACAAACATATTCAAATTCAGCATTAGATATAGAAAAAAATAAACAACGCAATTACAAAATAGTGGAAGATGAAACCTTACCCGAGGCTCTTCGCACAGTGCAGGGAAGGGTATAGGACCTGTCATCGTAGCGAAGGTAAGAGGAGCTCATGATTAAGCCTTGGTCGAATAGGTGGCGATAGGAGGCAAGGGCTGGGATGCCCTGGGCATCAGTGATTGTCATATTGTTCTCTAGCTTCTCCACCCTCGGCAACCCTCTATACTCGCCGGTGAACCCAAAGCCCACTTGGCCCTTCTTTAGGGGCTTCAACACTCTCACTGAGAAGAATTTATTCTTCCAATTGTCGACCTTATTTTTTTAGCCCCAAACAAGGTTCGTAATTACTTTTTCTAGAAGCATCATATATACGGTCCGCTGGTGGCGGCGAGGTTGAAGAAGGCTTGAAACATCATTAGGCTTGGATTGGTGATGCCCAGGGTGTATCAGACTACTTCAAAGAAGTAGAGGTCTTCAATTGAATTTGGTGTCAACATCATAGGGTTGACTTGGAAACATTCAAAGCACCATCAGAAGAAAGGAGAAGGGGGGACTAGCAGGCCCCTGATGAGGTGATCGTAATATAAGACGTAGTCTCAATCCCCCTTTGGTAGCTCAACCGTGGTGTTAGTTGAAAAATTCTGGTATTCAGCTAAGGGCGATCAACACGTATGAATCCAGACATCAAGTCAATGTCCTCCTGGAAAACTCCAAACTTGAGTGAGATCCTTCATGTGTGGCCTCACTGTGTTGTTCAGGTAAATCATAGTATCTTGGGCCTTAGTTTGTTTCTGAGGCTTCTCCACCTCAAGAAAGTGTTTCTTGGATTATTTTTATGGTGGAGCAATTACATACAGATAGGGAAAGAAAAATGAATGAGAGATTGAAAAGCATAAAGAAGAGAAAGAAAGAAAAACAGAAAGCAAAGGAGCAGAGCAAAAGAAATTAGAAAGTGAAGAAAATTGAATAAGATGGGTTTATATAGGTGTTTGGAAGCATTGAAGTCTAGCGAAACGGCTCGAAGCTGAAAGCTGGTAAACAGTATCCATCACCAGCTTTAATGCTCATCATGACTCCGCCGAACACTCTGCCACGTGGCAAAAGAGGATAAGCCGCAATAAAGGCGTCGTTACATGGAAGAGCGCAACAGTCTCATCCGAATTTGACAGAAGGTTGCATGAAAGATAATGAAATGTCACATCTGATCAGTCCAAAAGTCACGCTAACCTTCCTGCTCCGTCCATTTAAAATTCTAAATTCAAAAATGACTGCCCAAACAAAGGCGCACAGTACCGAGCTCAGCAAACCCTACTCAAGCACTCTTTGAGCTATGGAGCCTTCGAGTGCTCACATTTGAAGGGGACACCTAATACAACTCAGCCTCAGTCAAGTTTGGCTATAACTAAGGTTCAGGACCAATCTAAGCCCACTAGCACCATGGTTCCTTCCAAACCCCCCGAGCCTTCAAAGAGATCGTCCCATTAACCCACAGGGTTTGGAAGACTGACAAAGATAAGTGTCCACAAAGCTCTAAAGCCCATCAGAGTTCACATCATAAGTTCCGTCCTTAGAGACTCTACAACACACATAAAGTGCGTAGGTGTTCCACTACAAGGGTTTTAACCCTATACATACAACATTAACTTCCTCATATAAGTAAGTCTTTCTAAGACACAAAAACTCACATTTTCCATCTTTGAGAGCTATTCTCATATACACATTTCTGACTTGATCGTCGAAGGGTTATCACCAGACACAATGTCCGACCACTCCTGACTCTTCTTTGTCTTACAGGTAGTTTAAATCTAACCTAGGGAGTCTCTCTCCAACAGTGTGTCCAAGCATAACATATCATTCACCTAATCAAAACCTCATCAAATGTCAAGACTTTATATCATATTGAAAAAATTATACAATTAATTTTATTTTTGGATGAATCAAATTTGAAGTCTAATTTCTAACTTCATATTATTCTGAAACCATATAACCATAAGCGTTACATTGATGCGTGGTTTTCTAATAGGAGATTTTGTTAGAATATTAAATTTATCTTATAATGAGTCCCATTGTTGGATGGTCTTCATTTATTTAGTCTTGACCATCATGTCCTCAATTCTAAAGGTAACACAAATTAGAGCCTTAAAGTCTGGGATGTAATGATTCATGAGGCATTCTTGGTAGACTGGGAGGAGATTCTTGATGACTATTTTGATTTGTTCAAATTCATATGGATGATTATTCATTATAGTAGCTTTGTTCTTTCATCTCATAATAAGGAGAAGGACTCATTTGAGATCTTCTTAATGGTCTTAAGGTCTCTTCTTAGACATAAATCTCCATATTATAGAGATATTACTTCATGAAAGAATTACAAATGGATTCTCAGGTTTGATTTTGAGAATCATCTAGGTCAATTACCATTAGAAGGTGGCTCCTATTAAGGTTCTATAAAATAATTGGGCCATATTTCATTGGTGATCCCCCTCAGGCTTTATGGCTCTAACATACATCTTTAAGTGAATACTAGGGCAATAGGTCCCATTAAACTTATCAAGGTCAAGCATCTTGAATATAGGAGGTAGTCTAGCTTCAAGAAATAGACAAAAAAGAGATGTCAATCATCTTATGTCTTTTTTAAAGGTCTTAACAATTTTCTCAATATGTTCATCATCACTTCTATGATAAGGTCCAAGATCTATTTTGGAAATGATCCATAACAGAGGAATTTATTCCAATCGGACCTTTTGGTGTCTCCACCCCAAATAAAGGATGAGGTATGAGAGAAACTGAGATTCCTTTTTAGTGGTGTTTTTTGGGACAAATCTAAAAGGAGCAGTATGGACATTCCATTAGCTTATGACTTTATAGACCTCTTTCAAGATGGATTCTTTATGGGTTGTAAGTTGATTGGTGATTAATGTCTAGATATTCTCTTATTATTAGGAAAAAGTTTGGCAATGTTTGATTCTTAAGACATCTTCACATTTAGACAAAATGGATAAACTAGGTCAGGTTTTAGCTTGAAACCATTGGAAGATATGATATAATATGATATGGGTATAGGTATGGACAATGAAGATCCTATAACCATAACATCTAGGATAATAATGGAATAGATTTATTTACCGGTTGAAATGGGTTTGATTTGGACTAGACTATGGGATTAGACTATAACATAGGTTGGATTAGACACTTGGACTAATAGATATTTGAAAAGACAAGTTTTCAGACCATTTATGGTTGTTGCAAGATATGCATGATAAAAAAAGGTTTCATGAATTAATATGATACTAGGGTTTTGGTTCATATCATCTTAGGGATAATTTCTAATTGATATTTATATAAGGGTATTAGGTGGTTCGATGGCTACCCATCAATTAAAGGTGCAATATTCCTAACCATAGATGACTTAAAAGAGAATTGTGAGGGCCTAACAGTACATGCAAACTTGATACCCCAATATAAGGAAAAATGAGCATGCTGTGAACTAAATGATTTCACAGCAAAGAATTTCCAATCAGGGAAAGTTCACTCAATATTACTTTCTATCTTTTGCTTTATAGATATAGGCTTGGGGATCAAAGAGACCCCATTTAGTGAAATGTATGAAGATTATCTTTAGAGTACTCTAATTAAAATAATTTTTACCAAAAATGGTTCTATTGAAAAATTTTCATTTTTTTTAAATTATTGTCGTCAGACTGTGAGGCCTTACCTAAGCATCTCTCTAGCCTTTTGGGTTCTTTTTTAGATTGATCAAGAGCATGATCACTTTGTATATCAAGAAATAATTTTTCACTAAATGGACTCATTATGAGTTTCTTGGTTGAGTTATCAATAATTTGTTGAAAAATAGGAAAATTAAGAACAACTTGATTTTGACCCCAATTACACTCGTAAAGGAATTAAGCGTTTAGAATTTGAAATAATGCTAGACTTGAGAACCAAAATCTTTGGCCTCGTCAAATTCTATTTGAAAACTTGATTCCAAAATATCCACTCAAAGGTAATCTAGAAAGATAAGTTGAAAATAGGTTTTATGTATGCATGATAATAGGAATAAAAATGCATGAAGTAGGATGAATATTCATGAGAGATAAGGAATTTGATCTTAATTAAAGAGATGTGCTTATTAAAAAACTACTAGCAGCAGTGAAAATGAAGAAAAAAAATTAAAAGAGAAAATAGTCTGAAAAATATTTTGGTGCAGCAACTTGTTAACAAACATGACTGCATATCCCTTTGAATTGAAATGAAGCCCTATACAATTTTGTCTTCTGGAGAATGCATGGTTCAGAAAGTGATCTTAGGTTAATTTTATACCTTGAAACATGCTAAAGGTTAATGTTATACCATTACGAATAGAAATAAAGGAAAAAGATTAATTTTATGCTTTATGCTAGAAAACTAAGATTATGATTATATCTTAGGTTAAGGTTAAGATTATACCTTGATGAAAGTTAAAATTATAATTAAAGATTAAGGCTTAAATTTTACCTTTAAAAAGGAAGATAGAAAAGGTGAAATTTGCTCAAGATTATACTTTTGATTGCATCTTTGAGCATATGATCAAATGTCGGAGTCAGATTCTAGATTAGAACTCCACTTTAGAAGTGTTTATGAAGGATTTAACGGCTTTCTAAGAGATTTTCTAGACCAGTGACTCTAATACTTAGATAACTATGATGATCACTTAGAAAATCTAAGGGGACCGACACTAGTGTTAAAAGACTTATGTCCAAATGTTATAGATTTTTTGAACTGAGTGCCAAAAGGCCCATTTATAAGGAAACATTAAGGATTGAAGTGGAAAAATAGTAGGCTTCCTAGAAAAATGTTAGGATTGATGGATTGAAGTGGAATTGAGTGCAAAAAGGCCCATTTATAGTAGTGACTAGTGGCGGACCAGTCGAGTCCCGCATTGTTGGTGCTTCTCTCCTTTGGTCTTTTGACTCATCCTCATGTCATTTTGGATCATTTTTTATCCATTTTAAGTTTGTTTGAGTTTAATTTAAAGAAATTCATAACCATTTTGAATGTTTTCGGCTCATTATGAGCATACTTTAAGCCAAATTTAAATCCATAGATTCATCTTAGAAAGGTGATAAGGATGGTGCTAATTTTAGGGCTCACAACTCTATATGTAGAAAGCTTCCAAGAAAAAACAAGTCTTAATCACTAAGCACTTGACAGTTGAGAAATTATGCTTTTCCTTAGAAAAGCCAAAATTCTTAACATGGTGACCATTTTACCTATATCTCAAAACAAAGCCAACATCAGCATACTATCTATCCTTGGAATTTATGGCATTGTTAAGGCATTGAACTACATTAAATGAGGATGTTCAAAAGGTAGATTTTGACAAAGATGGTGAAGTAATACCTATCATCATTAATAAACCTCAAAGGTCATGATCACACCACCATCACCCTCTGTATATTAAGGCCGAAGTAAATGGAATTCCAATAAATAGATTATTTATTGATAATGGAGCACGTATCAATATCCTACCTTTAAAGATGTTGAAAAAATAGGGTATATATCTAGAAGTTATAGAGAAGTTTGAATTCTCTCTGCATTAATTTGTAGGGGGAGAAACATTCCTCAAAGGATTTCTTTTAATACAACTCAATGTCAGTAGAGAGATTTGGCCTACTAGATGTTGAGTGGTGAATCCCAACCAGCTCCTACATTTTTCTAGTTCGAGATTGGTTTCATTCCAATGTGTGTATTCTAATCCTAGATGGTAATTCTATTCAAGAGTGGCTATGTTGAGATAGTAAATGCAAATCCTAATCCATTTGGGAATGAAATACACATGATTGACATAATAAGTGATGGTTTAAGGGGTAAAACTTCCTCTTTTGTAGAATAAAAAAGGGTCATAGACCGAAAGATAATCCTGGTAGATGAAATGTCTTAGCCTATGAATACTCTACTGAGAGAAGGATGATCATTAACTTTTTAAGTAATTCAATAGATATATCTAAAAGGTAAAAAAATGTGGTCAAGAAGCTCCAAGTGACCTATCTACAAATTAATAGGCATACAAAAGTCACCAAATGAACTATTCTCCAAAGGTTAAAAACAAGGATGGAAGGCTGCAAAAAGAATTGGGTTGAATAACTCTATCATGTTTTGTAGGATTATTGAATGACCCCTAGAGAATTTACAAGAGAGACACCTTTCGCACTTACATTTGGAAAAGAAGACATAGGTCTGGTTAACGGAAGCGTTCACTCTACAGTGATGATGAAAATGAAGCATTTCAAAGAATAAACTTAGATATGTTAGAAGAACACAAAGAATAAGTGGTCATTCAAATGGTAGCTTATAAGAATAGAGTGGTCAGTTATTTCAACAAGAGGGTCATAAACAGAGTTTTTTTTTTTTTGAAGGGGACTTAGTAATTAGAAGTCTCAAGGCCATATGAAATAGAGGATGGGTTAGAAAACTAGCCTACTTTGGAAGGTCCCTTTAAGGTTCATCGAGTCATTCGGCTTGGGAGTTACAAGATAAGAGCGATGGAAGATGTCAAAGTAACCCCACACATGGAATATATAACATTTGAAATTATACTATCAATAAAAGTGATTAATAAAAAAAAAAGTAACAATTTTGCATCTATTTTATGTTAATTTCCTTTTAAATAGCTCCCTTGAGTTTGAAGCCAATGGCTTAGGATCTTGGCATAGGGAGAGGAGGAAGGCCTGAGTTCATGGGTTTGGGCCATTTTACTCTCCTAAGAGCCTAAACTAAAGGTTGAGAGGATCATTGTCCATCTTAGGGTCTTGTTATTACTTTTTGAGCCGGTGTAACATTTGATGTTGAGATTGAATTCTATTATCTACAACTAAAACAACTAGTACATCATTTTGTACCTTTACAATAGAGTATTCTGCAACTTGCTTAATAATAGATTGATTTTTTTACTACAATAATATCAGACATTACTTTCACATAATCATTTTATTCCTCTACAACATAAAATTGATTGACAAATGAGTTTAAAATGATTAAGTATTAAAAATTTTAATTTTAAATTCTAAATGATATTAAGTTGATTTATCACCTCTTAATTTGTGCATATTTCTAAACTTACTAAATAAATCTATTTTTAGTCATTTATATCAAAATTAAAAATTCATAAATAAAAAAATTTATTTAGAATTTCATCTAATAATTGAATCATAATCAATAAAAAAGAAAATTTTAAATAACACCAAATTTTTTTGTTTCTTTCTTTCATCCTTTATAAGATTTCTAGAGAAATTTGTTATAAGGTCAGTGTTGAAAGGTGCAACAAAACAGAATCCCTCAAAGGAATTTTGATATTCAACTTACACCATCTCCTTTGACCTTATATAATAAACAAAATGGATCAATGAGTACTTAGTTTGTCCCTTTTACGTCAAGAAATCTTTATAGAGTTTCTTAGACTTCAAACTCTTCCAAACTTCCATCTCTCAACACATGAAATGAAATGAAATGAAATATGGCTTTGTGGCTTTTTTTCTGAACCCCTTTTTAATGTATAAAGAGAAAGTTTTGGAGAATGTGTATTAGAGATTTCCGTACAAGTACTTCAATCAATGAATACATACGCTACCAATAACTTTATATGGCTAAACACTACCTCAGTTTTTTTTTTTTTTCATAAAATCAAATTAATACTTTCTAATTTTTCAGTTCAATTTGTGAGACTTTTAGTGGAAAAATATTAACTCCTTGTTTGGTATAAATAAATTCCACAAAATTTCATAAAATTCATTCTCAAATCTAAATTCTTGTATTTGGTTTAAATGAAAATTTTACTTAATTTATTTGAATTTAATAGGTAAATTTATTTTTAGAATTCTTTATAAAATTTATTCGCAAATTTCAACACTTTTTTATAATTAGTTTAATAGTGATCAATTCTAATAATTTAAATAAATTAAAATTTCAAATGAATTCCATTTCTCAACCGAATTGAATCAAACAAAGCGTGATTTTTTTTTGTAGAAATCAATTACTTGTATTAACTCATACAAGTATCTAATACATGAGATCTATAGTATATACAGGCAAGCTATTAAACCATACCATTTGCCTGGACATAAGAAGAGAAAACTTAGCAATGCAATAAACAATATTGTTAAGAGACCTCTTTACATGTTGATAGATATACTAGATCCAAGTAAGTTATTAAAACTCTAAAACGATTGATCCAAAGGTTGAGATTGTTGGACTCTTAGAACACAGTCCATTTCCACATTGTCCATTTGCAGTCCAAAATCCAACAATCATGACAATGCTTCTCTCACCCCATAAGCTCTCAAACAAACTATGTCAGGTATATTGGATGATTGATTCAAAGTTAGTTACTATTTTTTATAGAAATATGTGTTCATGTTTTTTAGTTAGTGGCTTAGAGGTTTGTTTAAGTGTTAGTGGTGAGATTTATTTGGAGCACTAACCCAAAATCATGGGTTGATCTCCATAAAAACAACATGTTATGTTTAAGATTCCTCTTTGCATGATTGTCAAGCATTGGAAGTTTATTCCTACAAGTTCTCCATATGAACACTTAGTTTTTTAGAGGAAGATGAGTAGTCCATATACTTTTCCAAAAGGAATTTGGCCAAGAGAATGATGTGGAAGGTCTATTGTTAGCTTGGATGGACAAAGAATTTTTTTTATAAATGATGTGATAAGCTTGCTTGACATTGCACTCTTCATCCCCACTAAGACCCCAAATCCATTTTTAACTTTGAGAGAAGTTTCCAATTTGGATCTCAATAATTTCTCTTAACACATCTTGAGACAAAAAGTTATTTAAAAGATTATAATTTCAACTACCATCCTCAGTGATATCTGAAACTTTTAAAACATCACAATGGGATGTAGTGTGTGTGTGAGTGTTGGGGGGTTCAAGCCCTAAAGCTAATGACCTCTCTAGCTTCCTCAATTCCTCTCCAACTCCAAGAGGCCTTCCCAGAAATTTTTCCTTCCAAAAATCATATTTGGGGTAATAGATACCTCTCATAATTCTATACATAAGCAATTAAGATTTGTGATTAATCTTCAAGCTTGCTTAGCTACTAGAGCTAAATTGAAATCATTAAAACTATGAAACTCCATACCCCCTTCTAGCTTAGGATTGGATAAATCTAACCAACTATCTAGGATAAGACCTCATTTATCAACATCATTTCCCCACCAAAAGTTAGCAACCAGAATGTCCAATTTTTTACAAACCCCTATAGGTAGTCTAAAGAAAGACATGATGTAGCTTGGAATGGCTTAGAGTAGCGCCTTAGTCATAACCTCTCTTCCCCCCAAAGAAAGAAGCCTATGCTGCCAATACTGGCTTTATTTCTTACTCTCTCAGGAAGAAATTATAAGGATTGACTTTTTGATTGGCCCCAATGGGATGGAACTCTAAGATATTTGTCACCGCCATTCATAATAGGCATTTGAAGCTCATTTAAAATAAAGGTTTTTTTTTGTGGTAAAGGAGTGTTCTTGCTAAAGAAGGCACTAGACTTATTCACATTAATTTTTTGGCCTGATGCATTTCCATAGAAAGATATGATGCTTGTTAAGGCAATAATTTCATTCAAAGATGCTTTGGTATACAACAAGGTATCATCGACAAAAAGGAGGTGAGACATTGTAGGACATCTAAGATTAATTTTGAAACTCGAGATAAGCTTTTTGGAAATGGCATCAGCTAGCAAGAAACATAGTGAATTGGTTATAAACAAGAAAAGATAGAGCGACAAAGGGTTGCCTTGCCGAAGGCCCCTAGAAGGTTTAAACTCTTAGGAGGAACTCCATTGATGAGAATTGAGAAATTGACAATTGAGATGCATTGATAAATGAGATAGACAAAGGTTTCTCCGAATCCCATTCTTCTTAAAACAGTTATAAGAAAGTCCCAATTGACACTATCATAGGCTTTGAAAATGTCTATCTTGATTCCATAATAAAAATTCTTTTTAGAGTATGATTTTTGAAAAGCATTGGAAATCTCATGGGCTATAAGGATATTATCTTCAATCACTCTTTTGGGAAGGAAAGCTGATTGATGCAAATGGATGAGCTTACTGAGACATGGTTTCAGCCTTAGAACTATGATCTTGGAGATTATTTTGTACAGAAAATTACAAAGGCTGATAGGGACGTATTGAGAGATTATTTTGTGTTGGAGTACTAACCAAGAGTTTTGTTGACGCCCTTAGGTAAACTGCCAAAAGTGAATCACCTCTTTACTGCTGAACAAATATATGGACTTATAGTACTCTAACATTTTTTGGAAGAAAGCATTGGAGAAGCCATCCGGCTCTAGCGCTTTAAGAGGCCCCATGTTGAAAAGTATGCTTTTAATTTCATAATCACTAACTGGAGCCATTAATCAATCATTCATTTCATTTGTGATTGTAATCTGGATAAGATTTAAAACTGAATTGAAATTTGAATAGGCATGAGCTGTGTACAAGTCTTGAAAGAAACCCATGACCATTTTGTGACATTTTCTGTCTCTTCTATCCAACCACCATCTCTATTTTTTATTCTAAGAATTTTCTTTCATTAGTTGCACTAGATGGCGCATGCATGGAAGAATTTCAAGTTCTTGTCCCCTTCTCTAAGCCAATTCACTCTAACTCTTTGCATCTAATGCCTTTCTTCAAGCTTCCAAAGCCAATTTAATTCTAAAGCTAGTTTCCTTTCCTTTAGCTTTGCTTCCTCTATCTTATCATTTGAGAATAACTCCTCTAACTACCTCTTAATATTATCAATTTTTGTCTGGCATCTCTAAAGGCGACCCTCTTCTAGCTAGGCATTCGAATTGTATAGGTCTGAAGCTTATCCATCACCTCCTCTAAAGCACCTTCTCTTCTCCCATCATCCCAAAAAACCTTCACAATCTATTCCATTCTTGATGAAAAGTCCGTTTGTCTTGGAATGTGAAAGACTTATGTCTTTTTTCTGCTGACCATCAATATCAAGAACCAAAGGCTGATGATTTGACCCTAATAAGCAACCATGGAAAACTTGAGCCTTTCAACAAGAGATTCTCTAATCTGCATTGCTGAAAATTCGGTCTAGTCTCTACGCCATTTGGTCACCATTCTCTCTCTCATTATACCAAGTATGAGGAGTTCCATGAGCTCCTAAATTGATAAGCTCCATATCATTTATCCATCTATTGAAATAATCCGGTTGACTAACCTCAGCTGATAATCCTCCCCTTTTCTCTCAACTATACATGATGAAGTTGAAATTGCCACCAAATATCCATTTGGCACCCTCTTGCGGTTTGAGGGAGTTGATATCTTCCAAAAATTTTACTTTTGACTTTTTATATGGGCTTCCGTAGATGAAGGAACAAAACCACTCTAAACCCAAATCCACTCTTTTCCATTTGGCATGAACAAAATGTCTATAATTGTAAGGTAAAAACACTAAAATTATACTCCCTATTAAATAGCTCCATTTAGAAGACTCTTAAACTTGCTTTAAAAACCTTGAAAATTTAGATGCTCAAGTATGACTTACACTTTTTTTTTGAATTTGTCCTAAAATTTTTATTGACTTCAATATTAAAGTGTCATTGAGTGAAATACCTGAAACAATCTAACTCTTGTGATTTCACAAAAAGAGTTGAGTTCGACATATTCTGATTAATTTCAAATGATTAAATATAAATATACAAAAATTATTATATAAATATTTCAATAAACATATAATAATTAAGGTAGATTATTCACTTGTTGAATACATTGTTGTAAATGATTATAGAATATTCTGAACTACATTTTTTTACTCTTATTTTGTTAAAAAAAATATAAGACATATTTATAATGTCAAATAGCTTCTTTATGCTTATTTTTAAATTAATAATATTAAAGACAATATCATAATCATAATATATATAAACGTGTATATAAATGTAGCTAAGAGGGTGATCGATAAAGTTACAATATTGCCCCCCTTACTCCCTCCCTCCCTCCCTTCCTATTCTTCTTAATTCAAGGATAATTTAGTAATTTAAAATAGTTATATATTAATTAATATATAAATAATTTTCTTTTAAAAAAAGTAGATTTTAGGATTATTTTAAGAAAGGTAGGCTTTAGGATTGTTAATATGTGTGTAGTATAATTAATTAAATAAAATTTTAAGTCCACCAAAAATTAAAAACTATAATTAATTAATTAAAATCTTTAAAAAAACAAAAAAAGGTGTATGTAAGTGTTATTACAAAACCAAATTGTACTAGAGAACTAATAGGATAATTGACAAACTAATATAATAATACTTTATTAAAATTATTATATGTATTATATTTACATTATTATTAATATATTATTATACTTAGAAATTTTGGCCAAAACCATTATATTAGGAATATAAATATATGAATTAAAAAATAATATAAATAAAAAATAAAATTTATTAAATATATTATCTTCTCTTATTTGAATTTTATTAAATCTATATATTAATTATTATTAGATTATGAATAAAAATATAAATAGGAATTTGAATTCTATTTACTATATATTATCTTTTCCTATTTGAATCCTATTAAATTTTCTCTCTATAAATATATATAAATAACACAATTTTTATTTTGATATTGATATTATATCATGTATTTATCTTTCTTATTGATTTGATCATATAAAATAATTTAAATTTTGATAATCAGATAATTGACACTATTAAATTTCAAACTGAATAAAAGTTGAAGGTTTGTTGGATTTTTATGTTTATTTTTGTGAATTGTGTTCTTTTGATGATTTTTTTTGTGATTTTTATTTTTTTAAAAAGCATGACTTTTGTTGTCAAAACAATAATTCATTGATGCAATTTGTCTTAATACTCTTTATAAATATACATTTTGTGTACCGATCTTTTTTTCTTTATGCATATGCACACATAAGTGTAACTACAAATTAAATATATTTATTACTTATAACTACAGTATGATTATAATTGTAATTATTATTAATATTATTAATTATTATAAACTTCATAATTATTAGTCATTAAGAATAGGAAAAAATAGTTTGAAAATTTTGAAATTGTTATCAAATAGAAATATCATATTTAAAATAGGAAGTTTAATTATAATATAATTCTAGTCTAACAGTTTTAGCTCAGTTGGTAACACCTCTTATAGGCATAGCTAGAGACTCGAGTTTGAGTCCCAGCAAGCACTACCTCCTCCCTTATACTAAAAAATCATAATAAAATTTTAAGTTTAATTTATATTAACTTCTCTTATTAGGATTATTAAATATGCACTTTATAAATATAAACATAAAATACTTCTAATCATTATGTTTTGTCTAATTAGATTTCTTTGTTATTATTGGTTCTATTTTTTTATTCATGATAAATAATTTAGATTTCTATAATCAAACAATTAAAATGTAGGAAGACTGACAAAAAAATCGATGTTGAGAAATTTTAAAAAAAAATCATTGGCAAGCTTTTTATTATACAACAAACCACTGTAATTAAATTATTTGTTTTAATAATTTATTTACGAAGTAGTTTTAATAATTGAAAATTAAAATCTTTCTAAATAATTTACTATTTTCATTTTATGGTTATTGAATATATATAGAATCAATTATAATAAAATTAATATAATTAATTTAGGTAGGTTTAGATAATAATAAAAATATATAAATAAAAAAAATATAGATTGAAATTTGAATTCTATTAAAAATACATTAAATTATGATATAATATAATTTAAGTTTTTAAACTCAAAATTGTAGAATGCTAAATAATTATACATTACATATATAACAAGACACTTTGATAATATGTGAAACGTGTTCTTGAAAAACTAGTATATATAAATATGAGTTAAGGGAGATAGACAAAATTACCGAATTACCCCCTTATTCTTTTTAATGGTAAGGTTATTATGGTAATTTTGATATATTAATTTATTTAATAAATAATAAAATAATTGAACTATAATTTAAACGAAATTATAACTAAAAAACTTTAGTAGTAATTCGTAGAAGTTATGAGTATATTAACTAAACTAGGATTGTAATATGTTTATAGTGATTAGGATTTGTTTTTCCTTTTCACATAATAAATTGATTGGGCAAATTTATAATTTCAACTCTAATAAATTAGAAGTTTTCCAACCAGGAAATAAAAGAAGTAGAAGTTTTTCAATGTCTGAAATATTTTGGCATTTACAACTTTTTTTTTAACAATATGATGGTGGGATATTAAAAAGAATGGATATTAAGATAGAAATTGGAGAATTTGAATTAAGTCTCATATATTTTTTAATTAATATGTTAAAAATTTAAATTTATTAAATATATTATCTTCCCATACTCGAATTCCATTAACAATACAAGAATATCAATAAAAATAGAAATTTAAATTTTATTAAATATATGTTACTTTTTTTATTTAAATTCTATTAAATTTACTCTTTATAAATATACATAAATAACACTTTTGATATTATGTTTGTATATTTCTTTCTTTTACTAATTTGACCGTGGAATAATTTAAATTTTGCTAATCAAACAACTGATAATATTAAACTTCAAATGGGATGGAGGTTGAATATTATAGTTTTTATGCTTAGGTTACGTAGAAAAAGTAAGCAAAAAGAAAATATCAGTAAAGATATTAATTTTAGTCGATATGAAAGTTATTATTTTTTTATTATATATAGTAATTATGATATATAATTTTAAATTAGATTATAATTATTTTTATTATATATTTTTAATAATTTGTAGGATAAAAGAATTACAACTTTGATATGAAAAGATGCAATATATCAATTGCATAAGTAGCACTTCAATTAAATAATTCAATCAAAAGTATCCTTATTGCAAGAAAATAATTTCTTAGCACTGCTTCATGTGGACGCCATTGAATAAATCCGAATTCAAGTCATATAGATATGGTTTTTCATTATTTTTTATATTTTAATTTATCTTTTTAAACATATGTATTTATCAAACATTTAATATAATATAAATTTTTAATTATTTGTTTCTATTTAACTTATTTTAATTCAATAAAAATATGTTAATATCAAATAAATAAAATATATAACGGGACACTTTAACAACGTGCATGGTACGTTCTTAAAAAAACTAATTTTATAAAGCTCACAGTCATAGGGATTTGGTTTATTTAAAATATAATAATATAATTAACAATAAAAGAAATGTAAAAGAAATATAGGTGGCGGGTACAAAGTGTGGATAATATCACATATAGTCCAGAAGAGGTGATAAAACTTAAGTGTTATGATTGTATGGTTTGTGTGACAGAAGCACATGACGATGAGTTTGAGCTATGAAAGCTTTTAATGTCTTACAACTCAAATTCATGGCATGTTGTGTTGTCTGTTACATGTTATCCCAAAGTTTGAGCTGTACCAAATCTAATTGCCTTTCTTTTCTTTTCTTTTCTTTTCTTTGATCTAGACACTCAAGTTTTTTCATAAATATAAGCAGTGCACCTCTATGTGTAATGTAACCATCTTCCTTCTTTGTTTTTTTTTTTATTATTTCTTTTATTTTATTAATATCTAAGGGTAAAAGTTCCCAAAACCAATATAGTTAAGGTAATGAAAAAACTCCTTAGAACTAAGCAAATAAAAAGATCCAATTACAACCAATAAAAAAAGAACAGACAACTAAAGTAAATCATGACTATTACAATAAAAGCGAACATCATAGGAAGAGATGTGAAGTGATGTAGTATCATAGGGAAATGAAGGGACCGTAGCCTTTGTCCAAACCCAACACCTAAAGAAAATCAATTGATAACAAGACTGAATATCAGGTACAGCTTGGTTAAAACAGACATCATTCCTCATAAGCCAAAGAGACCAAGCTATAGCAAAGAAAAGGTTCTTCCAAAACAGTTTTTGGATCTTACCATGAGCATAGGACATCCAATACAAGAAGAGACGATGAAAGTCACCAAGAATAACAAAATTGAAACCCCACCATTTTGTAAAAAAAGACCATATCTTCTTAGAAAATGAGCGATGGAAAAGTAGATGAACAATGGATTCTCCAAAATTGCCACAAAAGAAGCAGTGATTATGGCATAAAGAGCAAAGCCCACGATCAAAGAGGAAATCATTTATGATCAAGCCATTATTAAGAGCAAACAAACCAAATAAGGATACTTTAGCCGGAACTGAGTTACACCAAACAAATCGATTAAGGCTTGTTGGAGAGTTTTGAAATTCCATAAATTTCTCATAAAGGGAATGGACGGTGAAGGCGGTACTGCTGCATCTCGGCCTCCACATCAGAGGATCAGGTTGCCCTTAATGCAACAACACAACAGAGATAGCAGCAAGCAGGCAAACAGCTTGTTCCAGTTCTTCCGAGGATTGCTGCAATCTAAAGTTCCAGCACCAAGTCTCAGCTGCCTAGACCCCCATTTCAAAAATAAAAACATATTGTTGTTCAGAAATTGCAAAAATACCATGGACTAATGAGATAATGAAGCTCGATCTATCGCCCTAACAGTCTTTGGCAGAGACAATTGCTCAGCCAGCACAACCTTCCTGTCCACTTCTCTTTCGGGGTATGAAAATAGGTTTTTGGCCCCTGTATCATATCAGAATGCATCAGGGAAATGAACTTCCTGACTGATAATGGCCAAATATACCTAATTTATACTTCGTTTCTTGGCCATTATCCATATCCAATTGTATTTAATTTGTTTATTTTAGTGTGTTTTAAGCTTTTCTAAATTCTAGGTATTGATTCAGAGTCAAATAATGGAATATATCAAAATGGGCTTACAAACAGAGCATAATGGATTTGGAAATTAAGCAAAGGTAGCCTTAAAGGTATGGCACACAAGCATGACCAATGTCCGTGAGTTGGACTGCAGTGGATTGTAACAGGAAGGGAAACCAGGAAAATAAGGCAGGAGACTACAAATTGATCATGGGCATGGCTCACGGCCGTGACCAATGGTTGTGAGTCCAGATTGAGTTACTGTTTATCAAGCCTTAAAAATAGAAATCAAGATAGAACCTTCCAGTGAGATCACGGGTTTAGGTCATAGCCATGACCAAAGATTCAAATACTATTTCAAGTTATTATTTCAGGCATGTCTCATGGGTATGGGTCATGGTCGTGAACAGTGGTGGTGACCCTGATTTTGCCAGTTGTATAAAAGCCAGATTTCAGCAGGAAAACAGAGTCCATAAATTTCCCACCTATTTAGCTTAAAAAGGAAACCCTAGCAGAGCTAAATA
>CAOJBK010127260.1:0-11554 GCA_948294925.1 Codiaeum variegatum
TGATCTAGTTGTTAAAATTAAAAGGGTTGGCAATTTTAACTCTTTTAGCAGACTTTTGGATTTGATTACGGAGGTAGCTTCTGGCATGGTGAAGGATGATCTTGTGGATCTGCCTATTGTGGATGATATGTTTTGGGAGGATTCCGATGATCCGGTTTGGTCAGCTAGGAGGCTGAAGGCTTATGCTTTTGGTTTAATAGTAGGTTATATTTTTGTGGGCCTAATTGGATAGGGTGATGCAAGGGTGGCTGAGTTAATATGCCATATGGGTGAAGGGTAGTTCATTGCGGGCACGATTCTAGCTGAAACACTATTGAACTTTGATATTTACTACAGCTCGAGAGAGCCTCAAACATTAGTCCCATTCTGCTTCAGGTACTTAGAACTTTTCATTGCTTTTGTGTTTTAGCATTTATGAGACCATTCTCGATTTTCATTTTTCCTTTCAGATTTGGTTGAGGGACCATCTCAAGATTGTTCCTGGTTCTGAGTCAATATACTATCTTGCATCCTATTATAGAACTAGGAAGATTGTTATTTTCTTTCCTACTGAGAAGGACTAGATTAGCTGGATGATGTAGCTAAGTCCTTTTGACTTACTTTAGAGACCTAGTTAGTATGTGATCAAGCATTTTATGGCAAGGAGCCAAGGATTCAAATATGTGTTATGTTTTGTTTCAAAGAGGTGTCATGGTATCAAGCTACCTGAATCCTTCTTCAGATGGGTCATGATCAAATTATGCCTGTAGATGGTATCCTTTTTTGAGGCGACTGTTGTGAATGCTTGAGTGGCTAAGGCAGTCCTTAAACGTCTAGTTCGAGACTTCAAGAGAGAGATGCTAGTTCCTAGTAACGATTATGGCAAGCTTCCAGATTACATAGACTGGTCGATCGAAGCATGTTGACCAAATGAGAAGGAACAACAATATGCCCTTTTGACCAAGATTGAAGAATGAGCCTGAGTCTAGACTAGGCTTTGAATATGACTTTTTGAGTTTGTTTTTTATTTCTATTTTTTTAACTTGAGTATGTTATTTTGGATTTTATTTTATTAAGCTCTTATTTTTTTTTCCTAAACCACCCTTTTGGGTTATCAACATAGCGAGTTGCCTTAATTGCTGCCTAGACCGCCTTTTCAATTTTTAATCTAGCAGGCTGTACCCTATTTTTTACCTAAGTTTCCCACTTAGGTTTTTAGCTTAGTGGGTTTCATTCTTTTTTTTTTTTTTTAATTTCATTTATTGGTTCATTTTGACTTTTTTTTTTTTAGTTTTATTGAATACTTTGGACCGCACCTGTAAGACCTGCCTACGTATCTTTTTACAACATATTTTTTGAAATTTAAAAAATGGTAATTTTTTTGAGAATCAGGTCAACGTAGTTCTTCTTACAGAAATGTGATGCATGCTCATGCAATAAGAACACTAGATGTAGTATTTCTTGAGCTGGTCAAGGTTGGTGGGATGACTAAACTCATTCCAATGATGCCTCCACTTGACATGATCTTCTTGTACTGTCGAAGTCTTAGGAAGAACTTCTCTAGTGCTTGTAAGGGTTGTTAAGCAGAAGTGCCTTTGACGACCATGTCATTGACATAGACTTCCACTTCTTGGTGCATCATGTCATGGAGGATAGTAGTTGCCATCCTCTGATAGGTAGCTCCAACATTCTTTAATCCGAAAGGCATGATTCCTTGTCTAGATGATGTACTAGAATTTTATTGTGTCCTGTGGTTAGATCGGTTAAGGAAACCATTTCTGAGATGGCTAATGCATTAACTAGTAAGTTAATGTGAGACAGAAAGAAGTCATCTTTAGGGCATACCTTATTCAGATCTTAGTAGTCTACACACATTCTGACTTTTCCATCTTTTTTAGGTACTGAGACGATGTTTTCTAACCATGATGGATAACTGTTCGATTTAATGAACTGGTGAGGTAATTGCTTAGACACTTTTTCTTTAATTGGAATGGACCATGCTGCTTTCATGCGTCTTAACTTCTATTTGATAGGCTTGTAATAATCCATGTAAGTTGGAATCGTATGGATGATGATGCTTTAATCGAGTCCGATCATGTCATTTGGCTTCCAGGCAAAGAAGCCTTCGAACCTCTTGAGGATGGATTTAATGTCCTATTTGTTTGAGCATGCAGATGCTATGAAGGTATTTTTGGGAATGTCATGTGTGCTAGCACTTATAGGCTCTTTAACTGGATCTTTTGTTTCATTTATTTTATCATTCTCTTTTTTTTTATTTGATTGAGGTTAAATTCATCATTTGGAGCATTAAAAGAAAGTAAAGAGATAGGATCATAGAAAGAAAATTTGGTCATTTATTGATAGAAATGGGAGAAAGGTCCACAGTTACATCATATTCATAGTTAAAACTAGGTGGACAAGTTACATCATCAAACTCAAAATCAGAAGACTCTATCTTAGACTTAGATTCAATTTCAGATTCAGACTTGATCTCATATTCAGATTTAGTCACATCCGATGGAGAGAGGCTTGCCTCAAAGGACTAGTTGTCGAGCTTTTCCAGGATCGGCTTGATTAAGGTGGAGATGTTAGTGTTTTCTTCCTCATTAGATAGAATAACTATTTCACCAAAGAGGCTAGCTTCCATATTTTCCCCATAGTCCTCATCTAAAAAATAGATTGGTTAACATTCTTCTAGTAACAACTTCACATCAGAGAAAACTTCAAAATCCAAAAATCTTGATACCAATCACAGGGTAGATCCAAGGTTTGAGAAAAGCACAGAAAGAAATTGTCTCTCCCTCTTTCATAAAGTATCCATTTAAGGTCTTGAAATAGGGCCTCATGGGATAGTCAGCTTCTCCCATATTCTTAGTTATGGAAGGCCTTTCTCTCACCTTGGCCTTTTCCTCTTCAATTTCATTATCAGTGGGATGATAACCTAAGCCAAAAGGTGGGACAGAAGATGGGTACTCCTCGAAAGACTTAATGCCTTGTTGGTTCTTTCCTAAACCCATTCTAGGAAAATATGCCATATGCTTCTGGATATTGCCAACCATGGGATTACAAAAGGTATCAAAATATAAGGAGATTGCCTCTTTCACATTCTCAGTAGCCTCGATGAATTGAACAAATGAGAAACTAGATAAAGGATATGCTAGCAACTAAGGATGAATTTCTAAGATAGGAATAGTACTTGAGACTTCAGATTTTCCTGACATATCAGCCTTGATTGTAACCACTTCATTCTTGAATGGGAATTTGACCTTTTGGTGCAAAGTGGAAGGCACTACTTTAGCCTGATGAATCCAAGGCCTTCCCAAGGGTAAGTTGAAACATAAAAGCATATCAACAATTTGAAAAGGTACTTGGAAATTAGTTGGGCCCACGGTGACTGTTAGAGTTGCCACCCCTAAAACTTCTCTCTTGGAGTTATTATAGTCCCGTACTATCTGATCAAAAGGAGTGAAGTTCTCAACTTCCAAACCCAAACAGCTTGCTACCTTGAGTGGAAATACATTCAAAGCAGATCCATTATGCACAAGAGTCATTAGAACAATTTTCTCTCTTGTGATAATCATAATGTAAAGAGCATTATTATGCAATCCCCCAAGCAGGATCTCATCATCAGTAAAGCAGATAGATGCGCCCTTTACAGAACTTGTGATGAAGGCTACAAGGGTATCTAGAGAGATGTCAACTAGTGTTTGACATTGGTTCAACGCCTTACAAAGAACTTGGCGGCGAGGATATAAAAACATAATCAGGCTTCAGATTGAAATGTTCGCCTGAGTTTTCTACAAGTTCAGGAGTGCCCTTGGATTGAGCCACTGGTTGGCTAACTAGTGGAGGAGCAACATGTGTCTGTTTAATTCTTCCACTTCTAGCAATTACATCTATTTTAGCACTCATGTGTCTCATGTTAATGACACATCAATAATTGTCTTAGATAAACATCCCTAAAAAGGTAGGTCATCCGAATTAGAGCAATTGAGGGAGGTAGATTTCCATAAGGAAGGTAGATCATCTCTTGTGTAGTGGTAATTGCTCAGAGGTTCAACATTAGGTATTAAATGAGTAGAATTTCCCTCATCAAGCTCTACCAAGATGGCATTTACATTATGATCAGAAAGGGAATTAGAACCAATGTTAGGAAAAAGAGTAGGTGGGAGAAGCTCCTTATCATTTATTATATCTTAGATCCTATGTCTGAGGGCCTTGTAATTGTACGTCTTATGGCCAGGCCTTTGATGGTAGTTGCGTCTCTCATCCATATTGAAATTTTTGGGTAAGGGATTTTGAATCAGCCTTGGTTCTACATGCTTGATTATTCCATCTTCTAAGCATTCCTTGAAAATGAGACTTAGTGGGATTCCTACCAAGTTAGTGAATTCCCTTCTTTTGATTTGGATTGGTTTCCAAGTAGAGATAGCATTGACTTGCCCCTCTTTCTTAGTGACCTTACCTTGATGAGTAGTTTTTCTGAATCGAGAAGACGAGGTATGCGATTCATCTTTTATTAGGGCCGTATCAACCCCATCTTTGAGGCATGAGCCAATAGTAACTAATGCTTTAAAGTTTGGGGAATACTGTGTAATCGGTTTTTCTCGATATACAAGAAGTAAGTTCTTGATAACAATGTCTATTTATTCTACTTTAGCTGGTCTGATAACCATTTGAGAGGCTTTCTTACTCCATCTAGTAATAAATACAGAAAAAGTTTCTTCGAGATACTATTTGGTTATTTCCAAATCCCTTATGTGACATCTATTTCATCATTATAAGAAAATTGTTTAACAAAAGCATTACATATGGATTCCCATGTCTATTTTCGGGAATCATCTCATTCTACAAACCATTTCAGAGTTGCACCAGTAAGCGACAGTTGAAAAATTTGAGCAAGGAGCTCACCTTCCACACCCAAATAACAAAGTACAGCATCATAGATTCTTAGATGCATTATAGGGTGGGGGATGCCATAAAATTTGTCTAACACATGCATCTGGAACTTGAAAGGCTGCCTTACATTAGGAAATGGGCTTAGAGACTTGATATCAACTACATTATCCTTTTTGTTTATTGCATTAAGGGTTCTATGCATCTCCTCATATTTCTCGACCATAGTTTTCTGTAAGGGATGGTCTTAGGCCCCTTTTTAGAAAGGATCCGTGAGAGGGGCAGTCCGTGTAGCTGCTCTATAGTCAATTGGTGGAGGAAGGATGACAACATCATCAATTTTGGGCTCTATACTCGAGTTGGAGGAAGTGGATGGATGGTTGGAAGGTTAGAGTATAAATTTGGCCATTATGGCATGGACTTTACCTAGGATTGTCTGTTCTTAGGTTTGCATCATAACAGTCATAGTCTCTTGTTGCTTTTTGATAGCCTCATCTTGTTTTCTTAAGATTTCGGCCATCATGGCAACAATGTTAGTTGGTGAAGAATTAGGACCAACAGAGGTGGGAATTGGATTAGAACCATCTCTGGTTTTAGACATGATGACCTTTGAACATAAAAGATAGGGTATCAACTTTTGATAAATGGGGCCATCAGTAGGTAGGTTTACATGTAAAAAGGGTAGGTTTTAGAGAATTAATTTCTAAAACAGTTCACTTGGCTCAAGTTTTTATGATGCAACATGTATGTATGCATGAATGGAAATAGTTTCATGATGACATAGGTATAATTAGAGGTCTGGGGTACATAGGACCTAAGGTTAACTCTAATCATTACATGTAGGCTTGGTGGTTTGAAAGGTTCTCAAGAGACTAGAGGTGTAATATATCTAATCACATGTGAATCAAAGGGATTCGTGTGGCTCCAATGGCTACGTGTAAGCTCGTTATCCCAGCCAAAAGGATCAGTCGATATGCCTTGGGGTAAGTGATTTCACTATTGGCAAAGTAGTCCCAAGGAAGGAAGCTCACTCGATATTTGGCAAAAGATAAGGGTGCATGTGAAGTGATGCTTTAAACCAATTCCATACAATTTTAAGCCAAGATTGTTTTTATAAAAAATAGTCCACTTTAGTTTTTATCAGTTTCAAAACGTCTCCAGTGGAGTGGCTAGCTACGAGGCCCTGTCCAAACTACACGGGCTGCCAAGCAAGCCTTCGAGTTTCTGGCTCGAGGAAACTAACTGCGGAGGGGGGGGGGGATGTTGTGTCTTAGATTGCGCATGGCATTTGGGTTTCGGCTAATGTCACTTTAAGTAACCCCTTATGGGCCCGTTGGGTGTACTTGTGAATGTGAGTCGCCACTTAATTTTTAAAAAATCAATTTGTTTTCATGGAAATTAAGAAACCAATTAACTCCATTTGAAAATTGACGTTTCACCAAATTTTAAGGAAATGGCAGGCCTCGAATCAAAGAGTGGATTCAGAGACTCATGACTAATAAAAAAATTTATTTTTAGAAAATTAGTTTATTTTCTAAATAATTATGACTTAAAATTTAATGTTTTGGTTAAAAATTATTTCATGTATGTATGACATACCATCATGGTGCATGAACAGAAATAAGCATAATTTTAATGATGCGTGAGCAATTATATGGTATGAATGACAGTTATAATATAAGAGCAGTAAAGGAAGGGCAATAAAACTAAAATAGAGTCTTTTCTCTAGCCCCAAAATGGATTATAGGGAAGACACACATCTCCAAAAGCAGATCTAAATAAAATAGATCAAATAAAATAGGTATATCAAAATAATAATAATAATAATAATAATAATAATAATAATAATGATAATGCTAAGGGGATCCCTTCTCCAGCCTAAAAAGGTCTTGAAAGGGCCCACATTCCCCAAATAACAAGCATCATAAAAATAACGAATTTAAAGAAAATGGCCGAACAATAATAATAAAATGAAACAAAAATAAATAAAAATAAAAATAATTTTAGAAAATTGGAGTTGAAGCCTAAGAATGGCTTACCGACGTATTCCTTTGAATAGAAATCAACCCCACGCCGTTATCTTTTCTTGCGAAAGGTTGGGATTTGTTTTAAAAACAGTGGATTGGTGGTCGTATGTTCAAAAGCTAATTCATTTTAGTTTTGAGAGAATTAACTGAATAAGCTTTAATCAGTTCAATTTAGATTAAAGAAAAATTGATTTTGAAAGTTTGATTCGCCTAAGTCAGATTTGAGGATTTAAATTGATTAGAAAAGAAATAACAGAAAAGGATAGCAATATTGTTCATGAAACTACCTTTGGCTTTCTTGGGTGTGGGAAGAGCTTCAGAAGGTTTTATTAAACCGGATTGGGTCTTTGTTATACTCGGAGAAAATTGTATGAAGAATGTGTCTGAAGTTGAGTTGGAATTTTGGCGAAAAATTGAACAAAGGTTCTGTGTTTTGGCTGTGATTGGAAGAGTTTCAGTGTCTGGAACTGTTTTAGGAAAATTTTGGTGGAAATTCGGTGTCAGAAAAATTGTTTGAAATGAGGATTGGATGGTCAAATTTATAAAAAAATCGAGTTGAAAATGTTAAAAAACGAACCCGTATGCCAAGCAGTCAATGTATGTGCCAGACCCCTGGTGCGTGCGCCAAGTAGCTAACGCATGCGCTATACCACTAGCCAGTGTGCCGTGTAGTTGGCGCGTGCACCACGTACTTGGTAATGTTTGGTGCATGCACTAGGCGTTGTGGCTTGCATGCCTGATTCGTTTGGTTCAGTCTGGTTCGATTTGATTTTTTAGATTTTCTGATCCCGTTTGAAGTCCGATTTAAACACGGTTTGAGTCTATGAGCTTGTATAGACGAGCCGATTTAATGGTGTAAAAATAAAGGTTCACATAAGGATGAAACAAAAATGAAAATTTTGGGATGATGTGATAACAAAAGTGAGTTTAAGAACAAGGATATAATAAGGGACTAAATTTAAGAATAATTAGTATAATTTAACTCTCTTTTTTTATTTTGTTAATTTATCTAATTGTCCGTCAGAATATTTGGCAAAAAAAATGATCTTGCCTTAAAAAAAAATAAATTGCAATAATTTGCCAAAACGAATTTAAAAAGAAAATTACATATAAGAATATTTAGATAATCATTTTAGTGTTAAGATTTAATGTCTATATATGTTGTTAGAATTTTTTTTAAAAAAAATCTTACTGCAAAAATTCAATAAGAAATACAAGTTGTACAATCTAGAATATCAAGACTAATCCCTAATAGACTGCCATGTTGTACAAATCAGAGAATGACTTACTGCTACTTTTCTGGAGTACATTTTCAGAAGGATACAGTTTCCAATCTGAAGTAAAATAAATTGGGACAAATTACTATTTAATCATTAAAATTTGATCAAATTAATTATTTTATCATCATATTTTGAAAAATAACGTGAAAAGTCCTTATAGTTTGGATTCGTCTAACTACTTGATCATTCTATCCAATTTCACCTTTAATTATGATAAAAAGACCAAAATACCCTTTGTTTAAAATTAAAATTTCTATCTTATGCTATTATTTTCGATTATCTCCTTTTTCTTTTCCTCTCTTCGAATTAAATTTAAAAAAATAAGCTATTCTCTCCCTCCTCCCTTCGCGTAGTTAACTCCTAAAAAGAAAATTAAAAGTAAATTTGTTAAAATCCAAACAATGGGATCAAAACAAATAGGGGGAGAAAATTTCTAGCATAACAAATCATTAAAATAAAAAAATAAAAAACCTTGCACGCCCCATCTTAAAAATGGAAAGCCACAATGATTTTAGTGTTAGGCTTCTAGATTTATTTGATCTTTCATTAATATTTCTTCATTTTTTTTTAATTTTCATTTGTTATTTTTGCAGTGATTTCCATTTCTAAAGAAAACAAAAGTAAATTTTTTAATGGTTTTATATGTCTTCAACTGATTTGTGGGTATCTTTGGCAAAAAAAAAAATTGATTTGTGGGTATAAAAAATGATTTAAATCTCACTTTGGATTTTAATTTACAGAAGTTGAATCTACAAACTGATATTGATTCTTAAAATCCAATTCAACATGCAACAAGTCATGATTTTTCTATCACCCATATTTACAAATCATGTATGTTTTTGTGCAAATCTGGAAATCATTTAAAATTGATTCTTCAAGTTGAAAATGAAAATGAAATTTGGATCGAAAACTAAATCTCAAAAATAATATCTGTTAAAAAAATTCACAAGAAAACTAAGTCACTATCTCGATCAATTTTTTCCACCGTTGAACTATCTCGATCCATTAAAAAAATTGATTTTCATCCTTTAAATTACACCCATCCTCCATTTGTGTCCGAAATTGATGATGGAAGAGCTAAACACCAATTTGAAGATGTTTGCCATTTATAAATTAACATTTTTTTTCTTTTAAAATCCAAAATTTTGTCCATTTTCCTTGTTCAAAATGTTAATTGTGTTAATTGTTCATGTGTGGCTTGAGTTTCTAAAGAAAATGGACACTTTCTATATATTTGTGTATTTTGGATTTGTTTAAGTGAAGTTGAAGAGAGAAAGAAAAGTAGAAGAATATTCTGGCTTTAGAAAAAGTAAAGTAGAAGAAGAAGAAAGAAGAAACAATTTGGGTGGAGGGGTATTTTTGGAATAAAAATTGTTATTTTTAGTTATTTTTATAATTTTTTAATAGGATATATCAGAATATTCGTTAAAAATTCGACGAAAAGGCCAAGTAGTTAAACGAAACTAAACTGTAGGGACTTCCCATATCATTTTTCAAAATACAGGGACGAAATAATTAATTTGACCAAACTCTAGGAATTAAATTGTAATTTTCCCAATAAATTGTATAGTCATACTTTTCTAAAACAAAATCTTCACATTCCTCTACCTGTGCAGAAGTACCTCATCCAGCAATTCTACATGAATAAAAACTCCATTTTCTTTTCCAACTTCCCACACTTTTGTCACATTTGCAAGCAACATGGATTATGTTCCAAACAACATGTGAGGACTCACATTGAAATAACATATGTTCTATGTTTTCAGGTGCTTTACCACATAGCACACAAATATCTTCTTGCACCACTTTCCACTTCTTCAATTTTTCCATTACTTACATCCTATTTTTCAGGGCAACCACGATATGAATTTGTGCTTAGGGATTATGTTATATTCCCATAATACTTTTACCCGTGATACTGCATGCCTATACATTTAAGAGTGGTCGCATATACTAGTGTGAACCCTTAATTTTGCGTCTTCAAAATCGCCGCTTGCCTCAATCAGACTTAAAATTTTAGAACATAACGGGTAAAATGGGCAAAAATTTTAAATTGCAAGGATTAAATATAAAATTTTGCATATTTTGAGGAGATATTCACATTTTGGCACCATCAAATCCAATCCATTAATACAAGTCCAATGGATCTGGTTGAACTTAATTTGGACTTCAAATGGACCCAAAAAATCCAAAAAATTGAATCGGATCATACCGAACCAGACCAAGAAAATCGAGCTCGGGAACCTGGCCCAAAATGACAAGCTGTGCATGCATTTCCTTAGTTGCATATGCGTTTCCTTCTTCTTGGGTGTGTGAAGCCCTTCACATGTGCGTATCTCCTCTGTCCCGTGTGTTTCATGGCTCGCAAATGCATTTTGCTCAAAATGCACGCGTTTTGTCCTCAGGTTTCTGGCACAATTCCCTATTTTAAAAAAAGAAACAAAGACTTTTTCCACCGACTTTTAGACGTAATTATTTACATTTTATAGCTCCTAAACAATGCAAATTACTTCCCAGACACTATAATCCTTCCCCAATCAATCCAAGCTTTCAAAATTACAATGGTTCCTACAAGTTTAGTAGTTCTCTCATTTCCAGTCCAGTTCAAGTAGACAGTCTCCAGTGCTCTTTGAACATAATGAAGACTTGCTCAGGTTTCATCAAATCCTCAAATCCACCGATTCCGAAGCCTCGAAAAAGGTAAAATCGGTACAATATGCTCATTTCTCTTAATTAACTATTTTAAGCCCTTTAAAACAAAATTAAACCATTTTTTTTTTATCAGAAACCATTAATAATCTCTGGCATGATTTAATGGAAACCTGGTTTTGATGAAACGAATCTAATTTAAATCCTAAAATGAACTTAGGTAATCATTTCGCAATTATTTAAAATCATTTTGTTAATCGAAACCTAAAACGATTAATAGCCTATTTGGTTAATAGTTTTATAAATTTAAATTGGTTTGCTACTGAACATCCAAACAACCAATTGTTATCAGAACAACCCCACCGTTCGCAAGAAGAGAGAATAGCGTGGGGTTTGATTCCCATTCAAAGGGATACGCCGACAAGCTATTTCAGGGCTTCAACTCCAAAACTCTATTTTTCTTTTATTTCTTTTACTTTATTTTATTTTATTTCCATTGTTATTTTCATTATTTGTATTTATTTCATTATTATTGCTATTATTGGATATGTCTTTGGGGAATGTGTGCTCTTACCAAATCATAAGACTTAAGAGGAAATCCACTAATTTCAATTATTTTGCGTTGTAATTTTTATTGCTTTCTTTAGGGTGTTATGCCTTCCTTAGAATTTGAAATGGGCTAGAGGAAGGACCCTTGGCTAATCTTGTTTTACTGCTTTATGT
>CAOJBK010128358.1:0-10582 GCA_948294925.1 Codiaeum variegatum
TATATATATATATATATTAATTATTTTATTATATAAAAATATTTTATCGGGACGGGTCGGGTCGAGGCGGGGCGGGACCCGACGAGTTACGAGGCAAGAAAAAAATCCGGGTGGATTACGAGGAGGGTTCGGGTTACGGGGCGGGGGCGGATTGGACGTAACCCGGCCTCCGACCCGCCCCGTTGCCATCCCTATGAATAACGATGCGAATCACGCCATTTGCAACTAACAAATCACCTTTCTATTATCCATTAATATTTTCTAAGAAAAAATTCTATGATAAGACTTAGCAGACCAGAAAACTAATAGACCTTAATTAAGTTTCCGTTCTACTAAAATTATTCGAGAAAAAACTTAGCAATGTGTAAGAATTATATAATCCCTAAATTATATAATATTCAAGATCAATTATGCTAAAATTATTAAAGACAAATAAATATAAATATATGAATTCATTGTAATAATCGGATCTTTACGGAATAAACGATGAACGAGTGCTTGGAATTGCACGTTTGATCTTCCTCAGTCAAATCCATTACATATCGATTACTTGTACGCTTCTATAATGAATTACTTATAATTAAGTTCACTGAAAAATAGCTCGTTTAATATAATTGTTCTATTACATATGTTAGCCCACAAAATAGAATTTAAAACCTAACAATCTTCCAATTGGACTACATATAAAATCATAACAATTATATTAAACAAAACCTTTAACTGTACACTTTTACGTCATTTTCTTTAGACTTCCCCTTAGTTTTAATTTGGTCCATTTCCTATATCAACATGAGATCATGGCAGCTGTCATCACATATAACCACAAGTAAACCTTCCATGTTTACCATATTAATATATTCAATGACATAGATCAAGCATTGATGAGTGGCATGGAAATTACATGCAATGTGATTCTAATCATGTCTATTTTCAACTGGTCCTACTTTATTCCTTATGGAGATCAATCTAAAATTCCAAATGAATTCAGAGATATAAATAATGTATCAAATCATAAAACTTTATACATAAAATAAACATAGAACATCCAAAAACAAATCTCTCACTAAATCAAGGTATTGCAAAATATACTTACACCCATATGAGCAATGTGCTCATGAAAAATTTTAGGAGGCAATCCCTTAGTTGACAAATCCACGATCATGGAGTTTGTCACTGTATGTTTTATACAAATTAGACCACTATGAACTCTTCCTTTTACAGACCAAAACTTAATGTCAATATGTTATGACTTTACAGAGCTTTTGTTGTTATTGGAATACAAAACTGCAGATGTATTGTCACAAAATAATTTTAATGGCTTTTCAATTTCATTAACCACACGCAATCCGGTGACAAAATTATGCAGCCATGTCCCATAATTAGATGCCTCAAAGCAGGTTATGAATTATGCAGCCATTGTTAAAGGAGTTATAAGTGTTTGTTTGACACTTTTCTAGGACATAGCTCTTTCAGCCAACATAAAAGCATAGCCCGAAGTGGATCGTTTATTGCCTTAGCATCCTGCAAATTCGTAATCAAAATACCCATTGATCTCTAAACTATCTATTTTGCTATATGTTAGCATGAAATCCTTCATTTTTTGCAAATACCGCATAACCCATTCTGCTGCTTTCCAATGATCCAGTCCATAGTTACTTAAATATCTGTCCAAAAGTCCCACTATAAATGTTATATTAGGACGGGTACAAACTTGAACATACGTAAGGCTTCCCATTGCTGAGGCATGGGGAATCCTTTACATCTTAATTTCATGGTCATTGTCAGGGCACTAGTTGAGACTAAATTTGTCTTCTTTAGATACTGGTGTATCTCTTGGTGAACATCCTTTCATGCCAAATCTACTTAGTACCTTTTTGATATCATTCTTTTGTGATAACCCAAGGATACTTTGAGAGCGATCTAGTAGTATCTGTATACCTAATACAAAAAGAGGCATCCCCAATATCTTTCTTCTCAAAATTTTTAGTTAGAAATTTCTTAATTTTGTGCAATAAGCCTATATTGTTACATGCCAGCAGTATGTCATCGTCATATAACACCAAAAAGATAAATTTACTCTCACTGAACTTGTAATATACACAATCATTAACCATATTTACCTCAAAACCATATGAGGTAATCACTTGATGAAATTTGTGATATCATTGATGAGAAGTCTGTTTGAGACTATAGATGAATTTCTTTACTTTACAGACCATAGATTTTGAATTTTTGGATTCAAAATTTTATGGTCGAACCTTATAGATTATTTCGTCAATGTCTCCATTGAGAAACATATTCTTTACATCCATTTGATGTTGCTTTAAATTAAAATGAGCTATAAGTGTCATTATTGTCCTAAAAGAAGTCCTTTGATGAAATTAGAGAAAAGGTCTCTTTATAGTCAATGCCTTCCTTCTGAGTGAATCCTTTGGCAACTAGACGAGCCTTATATCTTTCGACATTGCCTTTTGAATACCTTTTGGCTTTAAATATCCATTTACAACTAATGGGTTTCACACCTTTAAAAAACTCAACAAAATCCCAAACGTCATTGTCTTTCGTGGATTTCATCTCTTCCTGCATGGCATTGATCCAACATTGAAAATTGGAACTTTGGAGAGCTTCTCGAAGATTGATTGGGTCATTTTCCACTAAGCCTCCAGAATCCTCTTGTTTCATAAGAAATATGATATAATAATCTGGAATCACATTTCTCCTTTCTTTAGTGGATCTCTTTAATGGAATTTCTTGAGGTTGTTGAGTTTTCTCTATGAGAGGAACTTCATTGTTGTCTTGAACCAGAGTTACTTCTTGAACAGTGATCACTATCAATAATAATATTAAGAAGAGAAATAAATTTATCTTCTTCAGATACAACTTCATCAAAAGAGACATTTCTTAGTTCTTCCCCTCCAAACTCTGCATCCTCAAGAAATCTTGCATCTCCCATCTCAAAGAAGAACCGAGTAGTGGGATCATAAAACTTAAATCCTCAAGAGCATTCAACGTGTCCAAAAAAGTAGCAATTAATTGTCTTAAAGTTTAATTTTCTTTCATTAAGCCTATAAGACCTTGCCTCAATTGGACATCCCAAATGTGTAAGTGCCTTATATTGGGATTTTTACCAGTCCACATTTCATATGGAGTTTTAGCTACTGTTTTGCTAGGTACTCTATTAAGGATATATTGTGTGGTCTTTAATGCTTCTCCCTAAAATGATTCAGGAGAAGAATGACTAATCATACTACTTGGGTTTGCCCGGCATAATGAATTATGGAATAATACCATATTCCTTTAGGAAGTTAGCAAAAGGTACGAGATGATGTTCTCCTTATCCATCATATTTCCCATAGTGTTCACCACCATAGTCAGATTTGACAGCTTTAATTTTCTTACCAAGTTGAAGTTACTTCAACTTTATAAGACTTAAAATGTCCAAGGATTGGGATTACTCACTTGTCAAATAGAGGTAACCATATTTTGAGTAGTTGTCTATGAACATAATAAAATATTGTTGATCATTCCATGCAGATGTAGGGAATGAACCACAAATATTTGTATGTATTAGTTCAAAGGCTTCTGTACATTTATTGCATTTAATTTCCTTGTGTTCATTAATTTTCCCTTAACACACTCTACACAGGCTTGAAAGTCTATTAAGTCAAGGGAATCAAGAATTCTACTTGACAGAAGCCTCTAAGTTCTCTATTTAGAGATATGGTCTAAACACTTGTGCCATAGCATGGCGCACTTGTGCCATAGCATGGCGAAATTCTCAGTTAATTTATGGTTTGTACCTTTGAACTAGCATGCATGATTTCTTACTGGAATCAATAGTTTTTAGCAAATAAATATTATCAATTAAAATATAAGTACCAATAATATTTGAATTCAGAGATATAGTAATTTTATTATCTCCTAAATCACAAAAATAGCCACATTTGTCCATACAAGAAACAAAAATTAAATTTTGTCTAAATGATGAGGCTACAAAAGTTTTAGGTAAATTCAAATAACATTCAGTATTCAAAAGTAATCTAAAATGCCCTATAGCTTCCACAAGAACTACTTTGTCATCACCCTCATAGATAAATCTTTCATCATCAATTAGCAGTCAATGCCAGAGGCAACCTTGCATATAAGGGTGAGCGAAACTGAACCAAAATTATCAATTCGATTCAGTTTTTCGGTTCGATTTTAATTTTTGAAAATCAAAATTATTTCAGTTCGGTTTGAAAAAAATTTTGGTTTCAAACCGAACAGAACCAAAATTTTATTACTATATAATAAAATTAAATTTATTTATAATTTTTTTAAAAAATATTAGGATAATTTATTAATATTTGTATTATATTTCTATTTAATATCTTAATAATTCTATAAATAATAATATTTGAGCATAAAATCTATAATTTTTATTAAGATATTACATAATTATAAAAAAAAATTAGTATAAAAAATATTTAGTTTTAAACCGAACCGAACTAAAAATATTTTAGTTCGGTTCGGTGCATATTAAATTTCGGTTCGGTTTGTAAAAATATTAGAATTTTGATTTTTGATTTATTCGGTTCAGTTCAGTTTTGAACCGAACCGACCGAATGCTCACCCCTACTTGTATAGACACACTTATGTGAGTAATAGCACAAGAATCTATCCACCAAGTGTCTATAGGTACAGAAGCTAAATTAGCTTCAAAATAAACCAAAATGAGAAATTTACCCTTCTTTGCATGTCAAGCAGTATATTGGACACTCTTTCTTCATGTGTCTCCCTTCTTGCAGAAAAAACAAGTGAATTCATTACCTGCTTCTTCACCTTTTTTTCTGTGAAGGTGTTCCATTTGCAGTATCCTTAGCTCTCTTTCTTTTTTTATTCTGAGAGTTTGATGCTAAGTGAGCAATTTTTATCTTATCCCTCTGGATCCTTTTCTCTTCTTACACACATTGAGAAATGAGCTAATTAAGAGTCCATTTATCCTTATGAGTGTTGTAACTCACTTTTTAATTGATTGAATGTGCAAGAAGAGAAAGGAAAACTAAATGCATGAGTAAATCTTCATTTATCTCTAACTTTAGTGCCTTTAGTTTTCCATCAAGATTTAACATCTCTAATATGCACTCTCTTATATTTCCTTTACCCTTGTACCTTATAGAAATCAGAGCAGCCATATGGTTACTTGTTTCTTATTTCTCACTTTTGGTAAAGCACCGTCATATTGCCTTAAGTGATTCCTTAACATTATTTCTCTCAGAAATAGAGTCCTGGAATGCTTCTAGTATGGAACGTTTCATGATTATTAGACTCATACGATTAGAGTGATCCTATTTCTCAACTTTGACCTCATTGGAATCATCCTCAGCTAGAATGGGTCACTCCATCCTCAGCGCAAGTCTAAATGCATATAGCCAAGAACAACTTTCACATTCTCTTTTCAGATCTTAAAATTTATACCATTCAGCATTGGGATGGTACTAACTTGAGCAAAAACATTATTGCAGTTGCTCAAACTAAATAGAGAACAAAGAAATAACAAACAATCAATAATCATGTCATTAAATCAAGAATTAAAATAAGATATCTAAGACAACTTGACACTCAATGTTTGCATAGAAATATCAATTGTAAATAGTAGTCTCAGTGCAATGATCAAACATTGATAATAATTGATGTCAAATAATAGTCTTTCTTTAGACCAACTTTTATTTACATGTAAAATTACTTTATAATTATCAATATTTATCATTACATGTGTATTCATTATTTGGTCAAATACTAACATTTCTTTGGGCCGATTAATGTTCACATAAATAATGAAAACATAATTTCTTTATATTCTAAATTAAATCAATTTACACAATAGAGGTTACTTTGATAATATAATGCTTCAATCAATTTAATTTAAAATATCAAATATAAGTAATGCAAATAAATTCCTTAATATTGTACTAATTAAATTCTTAGCATTTTATAAAATTATGACTTTAAGACAATCAAATTATGCATCAAGGTCCATTATATACCAAATAAATTTTCTTGATATATATTACAATTTAACATTACAAAACCAATGTCAGCAGTACGGTTAAGAAAGGCAACATTGAATTATCATGGCCATCCAAACAGGTCAATTTATGTAATATTCAATGATCAATTAATGGAACCAACAGTACACGACATACATGCATATCCAAATCACTTTAGCCATTAAAAAAAAATTACAATCAATTCAAAGGAATCTATACACTAAAACCATAATCAATGGCCTTTAAGTAAAATTATAAAACTAAGAAAGCAATTAAATGGCCATCCAACCAAATTTCCACTTATATATATAACACCATGGCCAATTATATTTAAATCATTTACCAGCCAAATAACATAAAACCATAACAGATTTTAATGATTAATACAAATTAACTTGGCACACTGTATCCATTGCAAACCATCTCAATTTTGCAATTGATTTATAGCCAAAAAAGAACAAATGTATATTGATAGCCAATAAAAAAAATGGTACAGTTTACGAAAAAAATCAAATTCATATGGTGAGTAAAACCAAATCCTTAGTAATGAATAGTCAAATCAAATCAGTACCATATAAAATTAAAATTATTATCAAAACAGTACCAAAAATTCATAAAAATTTAATTCTTTAATCCTAATAATCTAAGCTTCTATACCACTCTAAGAATTATATAATTCCTAAATTTTATAATAATTAGGTTCAATTATACTAAAATTATTAAAAATAAATAAATATAAATATATGAATTCATTATAATAATCAAATCTTTGATGAACGAGTGTTTGAAATTGCTTTCTGTCTCTAATGAAAAGAAAATAAAAAAGTGATTAGAATTTTTGATATATTAAAAACCATAATTTAATAATCTTTATATACTGATCTAATAAGATCCCATTAAGTCTATTTCCGATATCCACCTATGAGCTTTCATAATGAATCGCTTATAATTAAACTTACTGAAAAATAATCCGTTTAATATAATTATTCTATTACATATATTAATCAACAAAATAGAAATTAATACCTGTTTTGGGTTTCTATTCAAGATTGAAAATTTTTTGAAATTTCTTTTTCAATTGATTGATTTTTATAAATTATTTTTTCAAATTTTGTTTAAAAAAAATACTTGCATTTTTAAATAAAATATATAATTTTTTTTATTCAAATAGATTTTTGATAAACTCAACACAGAATAGATTTCCTAACAGGTAGCTATGATCAATAATCGCAGTGTAATCTACAAACAATAATATAAATAACTACAAAATAATTAATTTTTGAACATTAAAATTAGTTAATAATTTAGAAGTAATTTTTTTGAAAGAATCTAATAAATTAAGAATGAAGATAGTATTTTATATATTTCTATCAGGCTTAAAAACAGTAGTTGACTATGTACTTTACCTTTTATTTCAACGTTGTCTTCAAAACTTTAGTTTACTGTTACTTTTTGAAGGTTTTGCTAGTTTTCACTTCGTTTTAGTGGTTTAATTAATTATTTTATCTTCTCAATATAATTATTATAAAAAAATAATCATGCATCTCATTAATAACAGAATAATTTGAAATTTTATTTCTTTAATCATGAATTGCTTTAATTAATTAATGCAATTTATACAAAAATTAGACAAAGATCATTTCCTATCACGCCTCATTTCCAGAGCCGTAATAGTCCTAAGGCATGAGTAGTCGTAAATGTACTGAAAATCCGTAGAACCCATAATAAATTATAAAACACTAAAATAACAATAAAAACATTATACATATTCAAATGATCTCATATTTTACTGATTAGTACTCTCACATATCGAACAAAATTAATGTTATCTTAATTTGATATGTGTACAAAAA
Source organism: Codiaeum variegatum (assembly GCA_948294925.1). Taxonomy (NCBI): domain Eukaryota; kingdom Viridiplantae; phylum Streptophyta; class Magnoliopsida; order Malpighiales; family Euphorbiaceae; genus Codiaeum; species Codiaeum variegatum. Next base: position 7,883 of record CAOJBK010128358.1, read on the forward strand.
GAAAGTGTACAAAAACTAGAAAAATGTCAGACAATTCTAGGAAACCGAGTAATAAAATGTTCAATCCTTTTTGAACCAGTAAACAACAGAACTGGGTTCCTGCTTCAACTAACTTTTTTATAGAGGATATCTTAAGTTTTTAATAGACTCTAAGATCACACAATTTGGAGCCATATAACTCACAAATCAATCCAAATAAGTTTACTATTCATGTAGAAGCAGTGCATCCGAAAATTCAAATTTATCTACAACAACCACAATGACTCAACTCAAACATCGTACCATCAATTTCTCATAAAAAATAGACATTCACATCAACCCTAAAGAAATTATATAGCCTTATCAAAATCATAGTATAGTCCAAGATCAATTTATTCATTCCTTCAATTTTAAATCAAATAAAATGGATATTTACCCTTTTCCATTCATTATTTAGGTGAAAAGTAATTTAACTGCATAACTCTTCTCATCGGTCTCCATTTAAAAGACATACAAAGCTTATTTAGTTTTGTATTCTACTCAAACTCATTTTTATATTCCTAACTTTATAATCACAGGCAACTCATTAAACAAATTTAACCCCCAATACTTCCATGTTTATTAATAAAAACTCATCAAGAGCATCAAGTAAAATACTAAAAAAAAACTGAAATTTTGAAACCAAAACATATCCTATTGACTACTGAAACTGTCGGCCCAAGAAAACTAAATTCTTTACTCTAATTGTTAATATCATAAAAATCGTTTTAGTAACAAACCATATAGTTAGTAATATATATAAGTTCAGCGAGAATAGTGATATTAAATTCAATTAAACATAAGAAACTTCAAAGGTTCATTGCTTACCATTGCAAATTACAGCTTAAATCTTGAAGGAGTTAAAAAAAAAAAAGAATTATTATCACTTGAATTGAGGAAGCTTCTACCTGAACCACCGTGGCTGCCGCCGTGCTCCGCCGCTTCCGGTGGCTGTTTAGAGTCGGAAACACCACTGATGCATGTGATCTTTGGCCAACGCTAGATCGAACTGCTCTGGTTGAGCTGGAACTATTCTGCACAGAAAGACCCTGATCAGGGGTGGCTGGATGTTGTGTCCGACGATAACCCTCAGACGCTCAAGTGTTAAAACTCAAATGAAACAATTTGTAAGGTTGTGAAGATAGATTTTGTATTCATTATCTTGTTCAAACGATGAGTACTGTATTTATAGGAAGAGATATACCGTAGGAGACACGTGTACTTTGAAAGTGTACCGCCTGTGATATTTGTCTGATGTCACATCCGAAATCCGAAGGTCACTAAGTATATCTTAGGTTTATATAGGACTGGATGCTATAAGGTTCGATCAGAGTGCATACTGTTGGGTCCGAACCATGTCAAGGCACCAACATAAGCATTTCAGTATCAGGAATACGTTGGTGGTGGTTGCACTTTCATACGCGTCGCCGCTTACCGGAAATCGAGCTTAGAGCACTTAGTGTTAGATTATTTTATAATCTAAATGTAGCCCATGTAATTAAAGGGCCGATTCTAAATTAAATATGGCCCAATATGATGGTTATTGGGCTTTAAAAGAATATTAGAATCATATAGGGTTATTAATTATCCCTTCCCTTCTTCCTTCTATAAATAGAATACACAACGCACGTATGTTTTACGGTTGACAGTTCTTATCCATCAAAGAACGTAGTAAAGCAGAAGGAATGTGGAATCAAAATTCTGAACAGATTAAAATAATGGATCAAGGTACGTTTTCGATTAACGCTTCTTTTATAGTTGTTTTCTATCAAATAATCTTCTAGGCAAGGAATAGATCTTGGTGAATTAATTGCCTAACAATTGGTATCGGAACCTGGTTCTTGCCCTAGAATTATTTGAATTTAATGATAGAAAATTATTGTTGTGATAATTTTCTATGTATGGTAATTTTTTTGAATTCTACACAATTTGTTTGGATCAAGGATTTATATAATTTGGGTTGTCGATATATAATTATGTCTGGTCTTCCTCCAATTGGTTGCCTTCCAAGTCGAATTACTGAAGAACTCAAATTTAATGGAAAGTGTTTGGATCAAGTGCATAACTGTATTCATAAAAAAAAATATTGATTCGGTGGAATATTTGCTGCTAATTCGGTGGAATATTTATTTAAGGAAATTTTGAAATGAAATTTCCACCGAATGTTGGCCTACGCAGTAATGCCGTAGGCCATACCCGTTTATGGAAATTATATATATGCCATAATGATTAATGAGGTATTTTAAGGACATGTTTGCTGTTTGCTTTTTGCTGTTACTGGTTTTTGCAGCAGGATTTGACTCCGTTTCTTAACTGGTTTCTTGGATTTACTGATATTTATTTATTTATTAAATATTAGATTTGAGATTTTTTTTTATATATCTCAATTAAAACTTGTATAAATTAAATATTTATTTTATAGAGAGCTTGTTAGTCACCAAAGTGGCCTAACTTATTAAGTTATTTAAACATTTATTTATGCATTTTCAATTATTCATATTGGTGTGATGCAATTAAATGACATAATAGATTGAACCGAACAATTGAAATCATTAATTATAATGCTAGGAGGTGACCCAAAGGTAAACCGTTGCTTATAATTAATGACCTTATAGTGACTTATCGATATACATAGTTAATATAATTGTATATCCAAATATAACATGCATATTGACTATAGTA
>CAOJBK010128444.1:0-12641 GCA_948294925.1 Codiaeum variegatum
GCCCAACAGCTTATATATATATATATATATATATATATATATATTTGATGTTCCATTATGTGTTAATGATGCCCATGTAACCTTTATTTTAATTTAAAAAAATAGAGGCAAGTTGGCGGAGGCAAAGGGAATCCTAAGGGCAGGGGAAATTCAAGAGGAAGGGGCAATTCAATAGGAAGAGGACAAAGTATAGGTGGGGCTGCATCAAATGGTGGAGTCCAAGTTGTTGAAGTAAACTAAAGCTTTAATGGTGGCATTTTTTGTCAGCTTCAGGCTGTTTTTTTAGGGTGGTACCACTTATAATTTTTTTGGGTACATAATTGATTAGGAACCTTTTTACTTTTGGTGGTTGACCATTTATTTTGGTAACTTGATCACAATTAATGACTCATAATAATATGGTGTGTCATTGCAATGATCAAGTGAATTTGAATTAGATGTAACTAATTGTAAGAATGACTTATAATGTCTTTGTTTGACTTTTTATAATATTATTAACTTTTTAGTATGTATATTTTATTGACTTCTATAAGTATTTTATGAGTGGTAGAATTGATGTCTGGTATACTGTCTTTTTTATGGAAAAATAGGTTGGCACTCTTTCATTAAAATATTCAACTATTTAATCCCTGTACTTTTACGTTGACATACAATTTAGTCCCTGTGTTTTAAAATAAGCATACCATTCAGTCCCTTTATTTTATATTTCACATACACTTAAGTCCCTATCTTTTAAAAATAACATACACTCAAGTCCTTGTCTGTGTGTATGGTCCATGCAGCAACATTTGTGGTCAAGTTCAATTTAAACCTTGGCTATCATTAAATCACAACAACAATATAAAAATAAATCTTGCATGTCATTAATTCATCACAATAAGAATATCAAAATCATTTAAAACATCATACACAATGTAATTAAACATTCTTCAATTCTTTTCATTACATCATAAAGGATAGTAATACAAAACAGAGGCTGATATTCTTACATTACATTAAGTATCTACAATACAATATTCATTAACCTTAACTACCCACCAACAACCATTGATTTCCCTAAACTAACCTATTAACTATGAAATAACCCAACCCCATAAAAGAACCAATTTCTGCTCCCCACTTATGCTTCACCCTCAGCCTCATTTCCTAGTCCAACTTGACAATCAAAACTAGCACAATCAATAATATTAAGAAAGTGCATAGTACACAAACTGTCACTAGTATCTTCATATACCCAACCATATCATTTAGCCCTTCAAATTTTTGCTTCATTCTTTCATTTTCATCTTTCAAAGACATTATTTCATCTTTGAGCACTGCTAGGAGTTCAATCTGGGTCAGATTGACAAGTCTGTGTAGTAGAGAAGGATCTAAAAGTGTTTGCAGCCTTGTACTAACCTAGAAACGACCCACACACATCATCTTGATAGAAATAATACAGCTTGTTCTCATTGACAGCAGATTTAGATATTCTAATCCCAGCGCGTTTTCCGTATTTACACAATTTCTTGTGGTATCTACCTTCCCAAGCACTAGAATGTCCACTGGAAATCGACATTATAGGCCTACTAGTTTGAAAAACCGTGTTAGGGTTAGGGCAAACAGTCATTTATGTTGCAAGCAGTGAAGAACAAAAAGAAAACTAAAAATGAAGAGGAAGATAAGAAGAAAATGAAAACGAATAAGAAAAGAATATGAAGAAGAAGAGAAGAAGATGTTGATGACTAAAGGAACAAAGAAAAAATAAAAAATTAAGAGAAGCATGAGATCAAAACTTATTACCTGGTTCAACGTTGCTTAAAAATGACTTCCCTACAAGCTTCAACGATGTACTCGATTATGTTGGAAGATCTCGATTTCACAGGTAAGATTTGAGTTAGGTTGAAGAAGATTGGGGGAAAATAAATTTAATAAAATATTTATTTTATTCATAAAGAGTAAATTTAGTATTAAAATTTACTAAAAAATTATTATGATAATGAAAAATGAGTTGACTAACGGAAAATTCCTTTGAATTTGGACGAAAGGATTAAATGTAATAACGGAGCCAAACTATAAGGATGTGCTATGTCGTTTTCCATAACCGGGGGACTAAGTAGTGAATTTAACCATACCCTAGGGACTAAATAGTAATTTATCCTTTTTCAAATAGTTCATATTCTAAAAATATAAATTAAAGTGTAAAAATATTATATACATAATTTATGTATTATAAATTATAAATTTATATTGTATAAATATGAATAATCATGCAGAGTACGAGCATGAAGTTAGTGCTTAATGAACCCATATTAATTTATGTAATCATGAAAATAGATGTGTAATTAATATGGGTATTATCAATTTGACTTGAAATAGTAAATTGGTTGAAATTGTGAGATTAACCCAAAATTATCCAATTAAATAGTTGGATTAAATTAGCATATATTATTTCATTAATTTAGTAACCAATTGAAGTCTAAACCCTAGATTGCCTTTAATATTGATTTTTATCTATAATTCTCAATTTTAGCTTTTTTTTAATTAGTTTTAGCATTTAAATCAAATTTATTTGAGTTTTTAATTAGATTAAATATTAAAAAAATTTATAGTATTTTGATAATGAAATTTGACTCATTGTGGGACGATAACTCTTACTTTTAAAACTTATACTATGATTAACCCAGGCACTTACGATAGTAAAAATAGCCTAATGGTTTTTAGTCTTCTCAACATGAACTCTAATAGACATTTTCATTATAATATTCTTTCTTATGAGAAAGAATACATTTGCAATATCTTTTCCAAGCAAATCTCCGACCACATCATAAGAGATGCTATAAAAAAAGCATGAAAAGAAAGTTGTGTTAGAAAAGAAAGATGATTGTATAGAGTGGGTTATGCTCTATATCTTATATATATACAATAAGTTTTAATTAACCTATTTATTGTGGTTAATAGGTTTCAAAATTAATCTTAAATTTAGAAGATTTTAAATGTCAAATGATTAACTCATTTTATATTTATCAAAACATGAGTTAGGAAAAGAAAAATAAAGCAATTGTAACCATAACTTATTTGCATTAAAATATATTAATTTTGTTAGTATTAATTTTTTTATTCATTATCATTAAATAAATCATACTAATAAATTTTATATTTCATGATTAATACATAACATGTGGCAAGTCTTAAAACATTTATAAGAGCATTAGGTGATGACATATGGCACTCCAAAAGAAGCTTAAAAAGATTATGTGACGCTCAGTATGAGTTTCTTGGCTTTACTATATATATATATATATATATATATATATATATATATATATATATATATATATATATATAATTTTTAGTTTTATCAAATACAATTTGAGTTAAAAATTTCCCTTTATTGAAATAAGTCAAAATCTCACTATTATTTTTAGGACTTATTTGATTAGAGAAAATCATCTTATATATCATGAACTTTAGATCAATTTTCAATTATATCTTAAATAAATAAATATATATATATATATTTGATTAATCATTATAATTGCTTGTATAAAAATCATTAGTGCAAGTTATATGTGATTTTATTTGTTTTATCTATTTGAATAGTATGTTTGAGTGTTTTTCAAATAAAAAATGCCTACTTGTATGGATAGCCTAATCAAAATATTGTTCATATGGTAATGAATAAACAAAATTACACAATTATTATAAAAGTAATATTATAACATGTGTCCTTTGATAAAATATTTTTGTTAAAAAAAATTTTAGAAGTTTTGTCATCTTTTATTACCTTATTTTTTATAATTTTTTTCATATGTAATTTTTGTAAAATTTGAGTTGTTTGGTTAGCTTCTAGCATCCGAAATTGTTAACTGAGATTACTCGTGGAATTGGGGTTCTATTACGCATTAATTCAACAACTTTGAACATATAATTGGGTCATTATGCTCGAATACTTGTTGATGTAGATCTCCCTGAAAAAATCCATGAAAATTTGCATGTGCAGATTGCCACAACTTCTTTATAGATTGATGTTATATATGACCACATCTCTGCTTTCTATAGAATATGTTCTCTATTGACCATCATTCTTATGAATGTCGTAAGAATAAAAAACCTAAAGAGACAAAAAAGTAAAAAGAGCTGCCTTGGGTGTCCTAGAGTCTGCTGCAACCATTGTCCCAGGAAGACAAGTTGTAAATATTTTTTAATAATTTGTGTTTTGCTGCTACGTGTAGGGATGATTATGAGAGACACATGTCTCATTCCGCTGATGATAAAACGTCTGTTAAAGTTCTGGTTGTTGATGGCCATGTAACTCATGCTTTAGGTGAGGAAAGAAATATTACTTATGCTAGGATTGATAATTTGGTTCAGACCAAAGATGCTTCAAATGCTGGTGGTATGGAAGATATTAATTTAGGACCTTCTGTTACTGGACTAAGGAAGTCGAAACTATTTCAGTTGTTGTTACAGTAGTTAACATTGGTATTTTACTTATTGGTAGAACTCCATATGTTGTTCAATCCTCTGATTGAAAAAATGATGATAATGAACCAGAAGTTTATACTCTACATCAAGATATGGTCGATGTTATTGATATAGAGAAAGCTACTTGAACTACAATTGCAAATAGAAAAAAGAAGCATTCTGATGATAGCCGGGGCCAGGAAAAAAATAATTCTTAATAAATGTTCTTCATAAAATGTGTGCCTTCCTCCTAAATTGGATCTCTAGTCTTTTATGTTTTATTTGATATTTTGGATATGTTCATTCATCATCTTTATTATCTCTCAAATGCTCTTTGGAGTTGTTCTCTTCCTTTATTTTAACTTTTCTCTTTTTAATTTCAATAAATATGAGCAAGTGATTTCTCTCACTCTCCAGCTTTTGCTCAAAAAATGAGTTGTTTAGTTAGCTAGAATAAAGTAAAAAAAAAAAAAGAATGAAATTTTATTATGTTTAGTAAATAATGTAAAAACATAAATGAAATTCTATTCCTAAAGTTTGAATTGTTTAGTAAATAAAAGGGATAGAAGCTGAAAAAAAATCATAATAAATTTAATATTCTAATGTTTGCACTGCTAAATAAAATGTAGAATTGAGAGATAATGGTATTTATATTTCTTTTGTTGTTCTTTTAATTAAATTTTCATTGAATAATTTATATTTTTATTTACACATATCTAATAATCAAATGGGATAATCATCTCATATACCATGAATTTTGTGTCAACTTTTAATTATACCCTAAACTAAAATCATTTGCAATTTACGTTATGAACTTTGTAATCCCTTTCAAATCTACCCAACTAGACACGTAGCATATGATGAGACATGCAACGTACCACACTAAATAAGCTTTATCATGTGTCATGTGTCCAATTGGATAAATTTGAAAGGGATTACATAATTCCTAACGTAAATTGCAAGTGATTTTAGTTTAGGATATAATTGAAAGTTGACTCAAAGTTCATGATATACAAAATGGTTTTCCCTAATCAAATAAGTCGAGATTTTGACTTATTTCAATAAAGGGAAAATTTTAACTCAAATTGTATTTGATAAAACTGAAAATTAAGTATTTAATTTTTTTTTACATCCTAATGTAAGGTCAAAAGCCTAGAACAACATCAGAAAATGTTTAACTAGCACACCAACGAGATCTTGCATTCCCTTGAATGTCAGTACACAAATAACAGTGAAGAGATTAAGGAGGATCATTCAAATGATGCACACCAATGGGCTAAGAATGTGCAATGCCAGTAAGATGATCAACAATAAAATTTCCTTCACGATATACATGTACGAACTGAATTAAACATAAGGCACCCAACAAAGATTTAATTTGCAACAGTAAGGAGTGAACCGAAGTTGGAGCAATAGCCGCATCCAAGATACAATCAACAACTAACTAATTATCTGCCTCAACTATAATCTTACTTAAACCTCTAGACATCGCGATATGCAAACCAATTAGAATACCCTATAATCCAGCCTACAAGATTGTGCATGGAGCTAGATGAGAATGAAATCAAAACACCAATGTGAACCCTAATTTTTGCACCATTAAATTTACGAGCCCAACAGTTAAAATCACGCTCAAATCGGACCTAGAAAATCAGGCCGAAATGCATATGTTTAGCCCAAATGTGCTTTCGTCTAAATGTATGCATATTGGCTTTTCCAGATTTTTTGACTCTGGTTTCTACCCTCCAAAACAATTTGGGGTTCACTTTTTAGACATTCTGTTCACTCTTCCATACTACTACAGATAACCTAAACACCTAAACGCATTCCTAAACATCCAAAATTACACCAGAAATACCAATTTTTTGGGGATTCCGTTCTGTCAGACAACTCATTTTCCATTAAATATACTACAGTCCAGTCAATCAACAATCCTCTCTGAACACAATGGAGACACATTCACGATTCATCAAGCCTTCAGAAAGACCACTTCCAAGACCCTGCAAACCAAAGGTAATTTTGGTATAGTATTTCTTATTCTTTTGATTCTAAATTAAGCCCAAAACTTGACTAGGAAGTATTTAGGACATTAAACTCATTTTTCTGAAATAAAATGAATCAAAGCCCTAAAATGAACTTAGGCAATCGCATTCATTCAAAATTTGTTTTTCATTAATCAAAGTCCAAATTGATTAACGACCTATTTGGTTAAGTCTTTTATGAATTAAAATGAATTAGCTTCTGAACCAATCAAACCAACACCCACTATTTATCAGAATGATCCCATCATTCATGAGAAGGGAGAACGACATGGGGTTTGATTTCCATGTAACGGGATACGCCGGTGAGCCTATTTCACAAGCTTTAACTCCAAAATCTATTTTTCTTTTTTTTTTCCTTTTATTATTAATGTTGTTATTATTTGTTCCATTTTTCATATTGTTTCCATGGTTTATCATTATTCATTGTTATTTCAACCCCGGATTGTAATTTATTTTGGGGAATGTGTGCCTTTCCCAGATCCTTATGGACTAGAGAAAGGATCCCATGTGTATTGTTCAGATTTTTAATGTAATCAATTTTACTACTTTCTTTGGGGATATGTGCTTTCCTTAGATACTGCAGTGGGATAAAGGAAGGACCCCTATTTATATTTCCTATTTTTTTTATCGATTTTCATTATAATTCCAATTAGGCATCTAATAGCCTATTCATGTATCATAAATTTCCATGTTTTATCTGTTCATGCATCACGTGATATGTCATGCACACACGAAAATCACTTTTTTAACCGAAACATACATTACTTAAGCCAAAACTATTTAGTAAATTGGAAAAATCCTTTTCTAAACAAATATTTTTATCAAATAATGAATCCCTGAACCCAACCTTTTTTAATTGAGTAAATAATCACATTTTCTTAAAATTGGAGTTTTACAAAATGGTTCTTATTCACCTAAGGAAAAACCGTTTTCTTAAAGATTAAGTGGTGACTTTAAACATATCACAAGTGCACACCAACGGACACATGTGGAGTGTACAAATGTGGGACTTGTCCACAACCATGAAGCCATGTGCAATCTGACCCCTCGTGGTCAGTTTCCTCGAGCCATGAACTTGAAGGCACTAGAAAATCTCGTAGGCTCAGACGGGGCCTCACAACTAGCGACTCTACTGGGGACGTTTGGAAATTAGCAAACTAAGAGGATTATTTTTTGATAAAACACTTTTGGCTTAAGACTATATGGAACTAGGATTCATGCAACACTTCACATGCTCCCTTATTCTAGAAAAATCCAGATAGAAAGTAACAATGAGTGAGCTTCCTTCCTTAGGACTGCTTTGCCGATAGTGAAATCATCCAACTCTAAGGTGTACCCTCAGTTTCATTTCTTTTATTGATTCCTTCAATCCTTTTGGATGGGATAATGAGATTGTACATAGCCATTAGACCGAAGCAAATCTTCTTGGTTCACATGTGGTTATGTATATCGTACCTCTAGTCACTAAGGAACTTTTAAACCACCAAGCTCTCATCAAATGATTAGTGTTGACCCTAGGGCCCATGTACCCCAAAGTCTCTAATTATAATTGTCATCATGAAACCTTTTTCATTCATGCATATATGCATGCATGCATCACTACATCCAAAAATGAAATTAGACTAAGTGAACTATTACACACCAAGTTCTCTAAATATATTACCTTTTTCATACCCACCTTCTTATTATTGGCCTTACCTTTTTTCAAACAAAGATAATACCCTACTTTTTTTTGTCCCAAAGGTCACTATGTCAACCGGAGATATCCCACCTCCTGCTGATGCCACTGCCACTACTCCAATTTGTCCACCTGCTAACATCGCCTCCATGCTGGCTGAAATTAAGAGAAAGCAAGACGAGGCCATGAAAACACAACAAGAGAACATTTCTGCTATGATGTAAGCACAGGAGCAGACAATCCTGTGTAAAGTGCAAGCTATGTTGGCTCAAGTTGGGGTATAGCCTACCAACTATGCTTCCTCTTCCAACTCTGGAAAAGAACCTTTGGCTAATAAAGTTATTATTCTGAATCCACAAACTGACCGTGGAATTGCTGCCCCTGCTGTAGATCCTTTCTCAAAGGGGGCCTAAGATCACTTACTCCTCAAGACTATAGCCGAAAAGTGTGAGGAAATGGAGAATACTCTCAAAACCTTGAAAAAGAAAGAAAATGTCCTTGATGTGAAGGCATTGAATCCCTTCCCTAATGCCAGACATCCACCCAATTTCCAGATGTTGAATTTTGAGAACTTCGATGTCACTTCTTACCCCCTAACACCCATCTGAGGATTTATGATGGGACACTCCGCCCTTTGGGCGTTGAAGGCGAGATCCTTGTTAAACTCTTCCAATAGTCGCTTACTGGTGCGACTTTGAGTTAGTTTATCCAATTAGATGACTCTAAGAAACTAACTTGGGAGTCTATTTATAATGAGTTTGTAAAGCAATATTCTTACAATCAAGAGATTGATGTAAAAATGAGGGACTTGGAAACAACTAAGCAAATGCCCAAAGAAACATTTTATGCTTTCATTACTAGAAGGAGGAAAAAGCCTCACAAATGGTGAACAAGCCAATAGATATGGAGCAAATTGACATCATAGTCAAGAATTTATTGCTTGTGTATCGAGACAGATTGATGATACAGTACTTGTATGATTTCAAAGCATTAGTGAATACCAGTACTTGCCTGGAAGATGGGGTTGAATCTGGCCTCATCAAGGATGAAACTCAGACCTCATCCTCCCATTTCAAGAAGACCAATAGTATTCAAAAAGAAGGCAGGGTCAATGCAATTTTGGCCCGTAAGCCTACACAGATCAAAAGGAGGGAGTTCACTAATTTAAGGGGATTGACACTGAGTTTTCTCCTGAAGCAATGTTTAGAAAAGGGTGCATTCCAACTATTAGAACCCAAGCCCATTCTGAATCCATTACCAAAGAACTTTAACATGTCTGAAAGATGTGACTACCATCAAGGTTCAGGCCATAAAACTGACAACTATAAGGCCCTCAGACATACAATCCAAGATCTAATTGATGCCAATGATCTACTCCTACCAACTCCAAACATTAACACCAACCCCCTACCATAACACAATATGAATGCAATCTTGAATGAGTTTGAGGAAAGGGATTCAACATACCTTATCTCTGATGTTATACACCTAAGCAATTATCACTACACTAAAGACAGCCAATCTTCCTTAGACAAGTCCTCTCCAAATTGCTCACCTTTGGTTGGCCAACCTTCCTTAAAGAGGTCAACCCACAATGACTATTGTTGTGTCATTATTGACCTAAGACATTTGGGTGAAGAAATTGATGCTATCACCATAAGTGGGAGGATAACACAAGCAACTGTTGCTCCTCTATCTGTAAGCCAACCAGTGGCTCAATCTAAGGGAACTCCTGACCTTAAAGATGATCCCATACTTAAGTAATTAAAAAAGACACAAGTAAACATTTCCATTTGGAGTCTAGTTATGTCATCTTTTCCTCATCGCTAAGCTCTTTGTAAAGCACTGAGCCAATGTCAAACATCACCTAACATGTCTCTAGACACTCTAGTTGCATCAATCACTAGTTCTACGAAGAGGGAATCAATCTTTTTCTCTAACAATGAAATCCTACCAGGGGAACCACACAATGATGCCTTATATATCACTGTGATCACAAGGGAGAAGACTATCCCTATGACCCTAGTTGACAATGGGTCTGCACTAAATGTCTACTCGTTGAAAGTTGAAAGCTTTTTGGGGTTAAGTGTTATTGATTTTACCCTTCATGATCAAATCGTAGAGGCTTATGACAACTCGAAAAGAGAAGTTCTCGGGGTGGCGACACTGACCAATACCATGGGTCCAACCACTTTCAAAGTGTCTTTTCAAGTTATAGATGTGCCTTCCTGATTTAACCTACTTCTAGGAATACTTTGGATACACCAAGATAAAGCTGTGCCATCAACTTTGCATCAACAGGTTAAATTCCCATTGAAGAATAGAAATGTGACCATCAAAGCAGACACATCTAGAAAACTTGAAGTCCCAGACACAGTTCCTATTCTGGAGATTTAACCTAAGCTACCCGCATATCCTTTATTTGGCTTCTTTTTTGTCTAGTTTATTCATACCGCCAAGAATCTAAAAGAGGCAATCGCTCTAGACTTTGATTTATATTGTAACCCCATGATTGGGAATATTATAAAAGCACATGCCCTACTTCCCTGGATTGGGCCTTGGGAAGAATTAACAAGGAGTTAGGTCCTTCTACGACTTCAAATTTTCTACTCCTTCTTTTGGCCTAGGTTACCACCCAACAAATGATGAGATTGAAGAAGAAAAGGCCAAAGCAAGAGAAAGGTCTGCAATAACCAAGAAAGGAGGAGAGGCTGGCATCCTTATGAGGCCTTATTTTAAGACTCTGAATGGGTACTTTGTGAAAGAGGAAGAGACAGTTCCTTACTGTGCTTTTCTTAAGCCATGGATTTGCCTTGTGACTGGCATTAGGATTCCTAGTTTCAAACTCTTCTCTGATGTAAAGCTGACTGTTGAAGATCGTCATCCCATATACTTTATAGGTAACGATTATGAAGAAAACATGGAAGCTGGCCTGTTCAATGAGATACTTGTCCTGACGGACAAAGAGGAGAAAACTGACCTCTCTACTCTAATCATGCTTGCCACTAGAAAACTGAAGAACTAGCACTATGAGGAAAGCCCTAATGGAGTTGCTAGGTCTAAATTAGAGAGCGAGTTTGAGTCTAGTACTAAGTCTGAGTACTCATCTTCTTCATCTTCTTATGAGTTTGAAACTGATGTATTAGGTCCATCGGGCTTTAATTATGAATTTGATGTAACTGTGGACCTATCCCCAATTTCATTCAATAAGACAGCCGAATTCTCTTGTTACAAACCTATCTCTCTATTTTCTTTTGATGTTCTAACTGATGAATCTGACCTCAGTAAATAAAATAAAATAATAAATAAAATAAAAGATGAAATTAAAGAACCCATAAACATTGGCACTCATGACATGCCCAAAAACATATATATTGCATTTGCATGCTTGAACAGGCAAGACAGTGAGTTTTCCATCAAGATATTCAAAGGCTACTTCGCCTAGAAACTTAGAAATATGACCGGACTTGATCCAAGCATCGCCATCCATAAAATCCTGACATATCTAGATTGCAAGCTTGTCAAACAGAAGCCTAGGCGCATGAAACCAGCCTAGTCTCTTCTGATCAAGGAAGAGGTGGCTAAGCAACTCTCTCACAACTTCATCGAACCAATCAGTTACCCGTCTTGGTTGGCAAACATTGTCCCAGTACCAAAGAATGATGTTAAGGTTAGAATGTGTGTGGATTCTCGAGATCTGAACAAGGCATACCCTAAGGATGACTTTCCACTACCCCACATAGACCTTTTGCTAGATGTACTAGCCGGCTCAGAGATGGTTTCCTTAACCGATTTAGCCGTGGGGTACAATCAAATCTTGGTTCATCCTTCAGACAAGGAAAAGATAGCTCTTATCACAGAATGGGGCACTTATTGTTACGGAGTAATGCCATTCGGGTTGAAAAATGCTGGAGTGACCTATCAAGGAATGGCTACTACAATCTTCCATGACCTGATGTATAAAGAAGTAGAAGTCTATGTTGACGATATGATCATTAAAGGTGCTAGTGCCGAACAATATCTACAAGCACTAGAGAAGTTCTTCCTTAAACTTCGACAGTATAATCTCAAGTTTAATCCCAACAAATGCATATTTAGTACCTCATCTGGAGTGCTCATGGGTTATACAGTTAGCAAGAAAGGCATTGAAGTCGACCTTACCAAGTCTAAAGTCATCCTGGACAGTTGCCTCCTAAAACTAAAAAGAGATAAGAGGCTTTCTAGGTCGCCTCTAATACATCAGTCAGTCCATTCACCAGTTAGCAGACACTTGCAGATCAATATTCAACATGCTCAAGAAAAACTCCTCTAAACAGTGAAACAAGGAGTGTCAGAAAGCCTTTGAATAGATTAAGAAGTACCTTCTGAATCCGCTAGTTCTACAACCTCCTAGACATGGTCAACCACAATTGCTTTATTTAACTGTCACTGAAGAAGCCATGGGGGCAATGCTAGAACAAAATGCCCCAGATTTC
>CAOJBK010128475.1:0-10793 GCA_948294925.1 Codiaeum variegatum
AATTGGGAGATATATTCACAAAAGCTCTTAATGGGGTTAGGATTGATTATTTATGTAACAAGTTGGGCATGATTAACATCTATGCTCCAACTTGAGGGGGAGTGTTAAAGATAAGATATGATATGATAAGATTATCTTCTTAGTTCTAGGGATTAACGTCTATCTATATCTATTAGTTAACGTCTATCTATAACTATTAGTTTGTATATATATATAGTACATTGTACATCAATTCAATACAAGTGAAATATTGAAATATATTGTTTTACAAACATCTTCTTATTTCACTGATTAAATCACTGAAAAGACAATGGTATAACTAGCATTAAAGTGAGTTAATTTACACAATATATTAGTCCACTCCCTGTTACTCTATTCCAATTGAAAGAATATGCACTCTAGAAGCTATTTTTCCATGAGGAAGAAAAAGAAAAAGACACATGTAAGGAGTAGTTAGAAATTGAAACTGAAAAGAATTCCAGTAGATGTCACTTTACCAGAGCCACGTTCAAAGAAGACCTAAAGCTACTGGATATTTTGATTGCCATTAAATGGACCTTCCTTTTCGTTTAGAACAACATGAATGGCTTTGGCTGCTGCAACTGCAGCATCTCCTTTCTTGACAATTTTCTCGAGCTCTCCGACTTTCTCAAATAGCATCCCAACATTAGAGTTGGTTGACTGCACCAATTCATTTGCAGTTTCCACAGCAGTGCACAACTGGAAAATTAAAACATGTCAAGGTTATGGATTGAGCATATCTACCATGAAAATTACAAACTATCTTAGTTTGCACATGGAAAGAAATATGTTTGCTTTAGAAACGAATTTTTAGTAGATACACCTGTAAGAAACACAAAAATGCACACCCGACATAACAGAAATTCTTCCTAGAAAATAATTAAACTTGCTAAGTATCGATGTGAAGCAACACAAGATATCAGACCTACCTGTAAATATTTGATCATCCTACCTTCAGAGTCAGTGCTGTCCATGAGTGATCCTTTCCAGCAAGTGCCTCATTCAAGTGGCTATAGTTTTCCTGAAAGAAGATAATAAAAGTTAGTCAAGGAAATTTGAATAGATGAACCCTAGGGCTATTCATTGCAAGCAAACTCAACCCCAAAATTTACACATAAAAGTCCAAGATAAAGTACTTGGCCGGAAGCAATTTGTTATGATCCTAATTGCAAGGTATGTGACTTGGATCCCAAATTAAGAGAAAGAGATTCCAATGTGGCGTTTTCTTAACATTCATATTTGGTATCAGAAGTTCAGAATCAACCACTAATTTAAACTAAATAATGGGCAGAAGGGACTAGCTGTGCAACAGATAACTATCATCCCCTCAAGGAACTTGAGTACCCATGATTTATAAACAGAATTATTGGAGACAAAATCTCAAATCACACCAGCATGCTACCAAATAAAGGACAAGATAAGAGTGAGACTTGGATCCACATTAAGAGAATGAGATTTCAATGTAACTTTGGACTCTCCAACCCATAGTGAATGTGGTTTTCCTAAAATTCATATCAATTGGCATCAGAGGTTTAGAACCAACCGGCAATTTAAACTAAATGGAGACTATAGGGGGACTAGCTGTGCAACAGATACTCAGCTATCATCCCCTCAAGCACTGCCAACATTTCTTGTTTGAATTGGATTATACATAAACAGAACTATTGGAGACAAAATCTCAAATTACACCAGCATACCACCAAATAAAAGACAAGATGGAATTACATCAAACAAATCAGAGATTAATTGGAGCTAATTCTCGAGAACTAAAAAGACAATTAAGAACAAAACACAAACAGTGATTGCATATGCGATTTAATTAAAGAACAGAATGCATTTGAAGAGAGAACAGAACCAGGAAGAGCTTGGTAAGATCCAAGGAAGATTGAAGTGTATGGTTAGAATCAGAAATTGAAGATGAAGCTGCTTCTTGTTGATGATCGGATCCTCTAACAACGTCTTCTTCTTTCTCTGCAAGATCGCTCAGAAAATCGCCTACGCAAAGCAATGGACCACCTACCCCTTTCATTTCTCCCTCTTTTCCTTCGCCCTCTACCGTTATTGGCCTTTATTAGTGTTGGACACTAAAACGGTTTGTCGTTCTGTATTTTCCCAAACTACATATATAAGCCGCAAATTGGGATAGACCGGCTGGACCGGTAACTAGCAAAGAGTCCAGTCAGAGCCTTGAGGTCAGAGACAAGCAGAACCCGCTATCACATTTTCTCACGAATTCGTCTTCAAGGAGTCTCCTCTTTTTATCAGGTGAGCCTGGATAGTAATTTCCTTTTTTTTTTTAAAAAAAAGTATTGGGATGGGTATTCAGTAGCTTTTCTTTTTCTTTCCATGGCTTTTATTGCTCTTAGGGTTTGGTTTCTCGATAATAATAGAGTTTAATTCACTTAATGGCCGAAATAGGGTTGAACTGGGCTGTGCTGATTTCATATCTGGGAAAGAAAAGCCAATAATCACAAAATGGCTGGACAGGAGGATGTTAAGCACCTCGAGGATTGCTCGGTTGCGAAGTTAGTTTTTTTTTTTTTTTTTTAATTTCCTTTATAATTTTCCATTGATGTCCTTGTATGTTTTGATTTCTGGTGTAAATAAGAATTTCTTCTAATTGTAGGAAAATTGATCTTGTCGCTTGTCTGTAGGTTAATTTAAAAGGATTAACAATCCTAACCAATCTTTAACTGATCTTTTGGTAATTTTTCATTGATATATAAACAAAACCTTTTTATTCTAATGATTAGCAAGATGGATTTGCTTGTTTTTATAGTTTGTTAACAGTTCATTTAGCTATATTTTCTTATCATTTAAGGTTATTCAATCTTGACTATTTTGTCAATGCTTCCATTAGTTCTCATTCAATCTTCTTTAGAATGTTAATGCTTCCATTTCAATGAATATGCTCAATGTTTGCAAGTCTTGGCATCCTACCATTGCAAGTTTTCACCTCCTGGGGTACTTGCACACAATGACATGCATCCACTGCATTGCATTTTAGATGTGAAAGTTTGAGCTTTGGGTATTTAAAATTTATTCACCTCATCTGAAAATGGCAAGCGGCAAATTGAGGACGAGTATGGTTCCTGCTTTTAACTATTCACAGTTCCATGTCTGTTTGTTGAGAGCTAATCAATGTTTGTATCTTCAGCGCATTAGGCACGTGGTTCTTCTCAGTAGCAGGAGCTTTGGTGGCAATTCCAGTAGGAATAAAGCGGAAATCTTTAGCACCTCTTGTGTTCTTTGGTACAACAGGCACAATGCTTGACATTATCATGGGAATCAGTCAGTGTGAAAGAGAACATGCAGAACGGCAAGCAAAGCTACTAGAAGCCCAAAATTCTGCAGCTGAAGCTTCTTTTTTAGAAACCAGATCTGAGTCTTGATCTCAGCCTTGCTAGTTTGCTTTTTTAACAAATTTCTTGGCTTAAGAAACCAATCAATTTTTTAAAACATTTGGTGGATGGCTCGTCTTTGTTTTTTCACATACCCGATTTATCACTAGGAAAAGTTTTTCTTGTATGCAACTGCATAATATGATCAACAAAAGCATATGATGGTTGAATAAAAACATAGGGCTTGCTTAGAAGCTATTTCATTGATTTGTTTCGAGTTAAGTTGATCACTGAAGCGGAAAATGTTCATAAAAACCTCTGATAAACAGGGAGCATTCTCATTTGTGGAATTGCTCCATGTTATACTGTTATTTAACAGAAACCTGGAGTAGCACAGATTTTAGATTTACTCCCCATTTACCCGTGAAATTTAATAAGCCTAAAGGTGATGGAAATTTCAAGTTTTTTCTTCTGAAAATTTGGGAAAAAGGAAAAAGTGATCAATTAAATCCATCATCATAAATATGCTTAAACTCATAGATCAATTAAATGGGTTACTAAATTTAAACTTTCAACACACTGGAAGTTTATCTATTGAATTATATTCTGCAACTCGTGTACATGGAAAACTTCAGGAACTTTCTGTTGTTCATATGAACTTCAACCAGATGACAATTTGGGTCTAATACATGGAATAGACACACAAACCATTTCAAACTTGCCATTTTCATTATCTAGGCCAGCATTCACAGTTACTTCAAATTTCAAAGGACTGATCTTCTCTTGTTGCAACAGTATCTTTAGCAAAATCAACCAAATCAAATAGAAATTGAAATTTTGATCCTGAAGGGGCTTCCCTTGAACTCCTTTGCTCTCACCTGGACCTGAGGAGCAAGAATCCAGCACTATTTTCCCAGTAGCTTTAGGAATATTCTCCTTGAGATAATCCTTTTTATCACCGTTTTTATCGCTAGTTTGCCCTCTATAGCTGGAGTAGACTCTTTCAGCCTTTATGTTCCCAAACAAGAGCTCAGCAGCCTTGTGCCTTACAAATAATGGAAGGTATTCTGATTCATCCCACACATACAACTGCAGTTGAAGGAATGAATTAGGCTTCTTTACATGAAGTGAAATGGCAGAATATAAACAAATTCTAACACAGAAATGTATTGTAATGTCAGAAAGATTACTAGAGTATAAAAGAGTTGATGTTTGAGACATTCAAACAGCTCAAATTTACATTGCTTGGTAGAGAGTGGTGACAAGATAGTCAAAAACAACTAGAAAATTTATACTGAAAAAGCGTAAAGAACAGAACTTTTAAAAAAAAAAAAGTTCGAGTTGTTAGAAAACGAGAGAAACAACAGCTTAACATATAGTCAGGGGAAGTTTATTCAGCCCTGTACAGTAGAAAGGAAACAAAATAATCATAAAACCACAATCCTAAGATGGATAGAACAAATTTTCATCAACCTAATCATTTCTACAAGAAAAAAAAAAGGTGGGACAAATATACAAGAAAAAATAAAAGAAATGAGCTCAAACTAAATTATACCATAAAGGGCCTATATATCAAGCCTAATTTGTGAAAGTGATCTAAGCTTTTTGGGCAATATAGTGGAACAGAGTTCTGCTTGAACTTAAACCTGCAGCAGTGAAATAAAGCATCAGGTAATCAAATTTATCACCGGTTAACCACATAAAGTAAATGATAGCAAAATACCAGATTTGGTCTCTCCTACCCATTCAATACAAGTAAAGTCATCTACAATATCACATAACTGACAGCCAATACAAGTAAAGTCCTCTTCAATATCACTGTCTTCATAGTTGGTTATTCTCCTGCTAACAAACATCTTTTCCTTCTCAGAATCACCAAGTACTCTCCAAGTAATTGGTAGGAAAATTTCACCAGCAGATGCATTAAAAATTGCCTTGCAGGAACTCCTTAGGGGCAATACTTCTGAAAGAAGGAAAAATTCCCGAGATTCATGCTGTTCTGACACTTTCCAGTTCCTTGGTAGCTGCCTCTTCTACCTTGCAAGTTGTTTTCAGTAATTACTCATGAGTGTACAAGAAACATCCCTTCAGGACTAGCATAAGTATAACAACACTGCTGCTACAAAAATTACGACATGATAAAACACTTGTTGTTTTCGCAAAACCTTATAATTCTGATGTGTGCAGTTAATTCACTTAGTACAGAACCTAAGGTTATTATATGTTTTAGAGTGGATTCTATAACATTTCTTCTCTTTTAATATTCAATAATATCTTCTAAACACATAGAAACTATGCAATGCAAACCATAATCACCGCATAATGTTGTAACATTTTGAATCAAGCAGCTGAAGAGTGCAAACCAGACGACAAAATCATCAAAGCAAGCAGGAACAACCAGAAAATGAAGTACTAAAGATGGGGCATACGAGCAATTCATAAACGAGTACAAAACATGCTTACAAACCATAATCATTAGAAGAAAGTTCTCCATTCTCAAACAAAATGTTTGTCATATGTTAAATACAAAGTCCTCCATAGGTGCTTGTGTGTGGTGTCAACTGCCATACGAAATTAGACTAAGCAACCAAAATTAGAAAGTAAAAAAGGAGTTACCTCAAAGTTGTTGGACCCAATGTTGTAAAGAGCAGAACCACTGCGCTGTACCCATTTTATTACCTTCACAAGCTTTTCCATTGTTGTATTCCCTATTCGGCAGTCTCCTATTAAGTCATCTACACCTACATATATTTGTTTGAATTGAATAGAACTTCAAATTAGATAACCTTAATACTAAATTAATAAGCTTTGGCTCTGAAGACAAAATTCTAATTAGCCAAAAAGAACTACTCAGTGCAGAAATACGCATGAAAATACCCTTTGAAAGCAATTCATTACAATGGATCAGACACTGCAAAGATGAAAACTGAATAGTTCCGGCCTCAATAACACATCCAAATTTATTGATCTTCACATCTGTAATTTAGAAAAAAAAAATGATTTTTTTTCAATAAGCTAGAATACTAAAAAGCTAACAGACTATCAAAATCAATCGGAGTATTACTTTGCAACAGTATGACATCGCCGGCAGCTGCCATTGTAGCCATTTGCTTTTGCCATAAGGAGACTGAGAAAACCGGCAGCGTATCATCGCCGACCTGAATGTCTGTTCTGATTACTTCTCCGCCTTTCGATAATTATACTGCAAAAAACAAATGTTGAAAGTCGATATCAGGAAAAATGGAAAAATCATAAGAGAAAAAGGGAAGTATATCATCGCCGACCTGAACGGGATTGCAGCGGTGAACGAATACGAGAAACTGAACAAAGTCGCCAATGTGAGAAGAAGCTTTAGAGAGATCGATCAGCGGTCCGTACCATCCGATTGATGACGTCATCTCTTCATATTATCAAACACTGGAACAGAACTTTCACAGTTTTTATACCAGGAACCCGGTGGCACAAATTTGCCGCTGAACGGAATAAAATAATGGTTCATTTGGATGGAAGGCAACATTTTTTTCTTTTATAGAAAGTGGATAAAATTTCTACATAAATTAATTATACTATATACTTATTATTTAAAATAAATTTTAGTATAATTACATAAATTTCAAATTCAAATTAATTTTATATTAATTCACATAAATTACATAAATAAATTAATTTTATATTAATTCACATAAATTATAAAATAAATAACATTATATTTTATATATTACATGTAAAATTTCAAATTCAAATTCCAATTTCAATTTTAAATCTCACATCCAATCGCAATTTAAAAAATTTTAACATAAATAACTAAAAAACACAAAATAAAATAAAAATAACAATGCTACTAGGTTCAAACTAATGCTAAGTGCTCTCAAACCCACTAGCCATATTGACTTGAAAATTATTCAAAGTTAAGCTTGTTTATATTTATAATTTTATTCTTTATATGTTATTAATATTTATCATATTAACACTCGAATTTGAATTTCTTTGAAAATTTAAAAGTAATTGAATTGAATTAAATCGAGTTTGATATTTTATTGACTCAATTATTCTCTTACTTACTTAAGCTCAAACTCGATAAATTTTCTCGAAGTGAAGCTCAATTTTGAGCTATTCAAAACTCGATTCAAACTCAAGCTCGATAATTACGACCGAGCTCGAGCTCGAGCTCGAGTAACCAATACTTGTACTCAACTCGGTTCGATTACACCACTAGCTCAAACTTTTCTTTTGCAAATATAGTAAAATCTCATTCTCTCCCTCTCTGATTTTATTTAATTGAAAATAATTTCTATTAAATTAAATAAAACTGATTTTTACTAATTAAAATTTATTTTATTGATTATAATTTATTTTAGGAAAATTACTATTTAGTCCCTAGATTATGGTAGAATTCACTACTTAGTCTCCCGATTATGAAAAACGATATGAGAGGTCCCTAAGGTTTGGTCAAATTAATTATTTAGTCCCTTCATTTCTTATTTTTAAGATTTTTCAAAAGTTGGCCACTTTTACAATAGCATACAATAAGAGAGAAATCCAACCGTATAATAATCGTTGAAAATGGAGGTTAGTAGGAAGCCAAACAAATGCGAAACAAAATTTTTCAACAAAATTTGTAGAGTCTGGGTTCGACGTCTTATCAACCTCCGTTTTCAACTGTTACTATATGGTTGTACTCATATCTTATTATACGTTATTGTAAAAGTGGACAACTTACGAAAAACCTTAAAATAAGAGATAGAGGGACTAAATAGTTAATTTAACCAAATTTTAAGGATCTCTCATGTTGTTTTCTATATTTGGGGGATAAAGTAGTGAATTTGACGATAATCTAGAGACTAAATAGTAATTTTCCCTTGATTTTTAAGTAGTGGAATGCTACATACACTTTTTTATTCACTTTCTTTTATACACTCCACTAATAAAATGACATGTGTCGCTTCAGTTAAAAAATTTACATGTTATTCACTATTAAAAGATTGTAATTAATCCCCACTAACAAAAATCCAATTGATTACAGTTAAAACTTTTTATTATTTATTAATATTTTACAATTATAGATTCATTACTTTTTTTATTGTTCTCTAGAAATTCATTACTATTTCATATATAACTCATGAGAGTCTTTATTGGAGAAGTTTTTTCTCTTTTCATCTTACACTTATTTTGATCAATTTCCTCCAACATTGAACATAGCTACAACAACAATGGTCTGCACCAGTGAAGGTAATTTGTAAGATTCTTCTTGTGAGGCTATGGTTAGTTGGTCGACATGATAAAAGCCGATAAGGAATACATGTACTTTGTAATTAATTGTCCTAGTCCTAGTTGAACTCTTATATGTGTATTATAATTGAGTTAGGAGATGAATTATTCAGTCTTAGTGCAACACTAATTCATGTGTTTTTCTATGATACATTAGGTGGCCAGTGTCCTACTATCTATTTTGTGTACTGCAACTGATTGCTTTTGTGTGAATAATATTTGGTTTATTTCTCTCATTCTCTTCATGGTATCAGAACCTAAAGTTGTCTAACAACCCAACTCAATCATGGGAGATATTATACCCACCATAAACACCATTACAAATACCATTAATCTTCAAGTCTCTCCATTACCCAATATAACTATTCATCTACCCATCAAATTAAACTTTATAAATTATTTGTTATGGCAAGTTCAACTTATGCCATTGTTACAAAGCTATGACTTGGCTAAACACATTGATGGAAGATTGCAACCACCAAATAAGGTTCTAGAAAATAATCAGCCCAACCCTGAATTTAACTTATGGTTTCGATGAAATCGACTTGTTCTTAGTTGGATCATTGGTTCCATAACTGAAGGTTTCATCTCTGAAGTTGTAGGCTTTGCGAATGCGAGAGAAGTGTGGGAAAAACTCGCTCGATCATATGCCTCTAGCTCTAAAGCTCAAGTCAAAACTATCAAATATGCTCTTTAAACTTCATCGCAGATGATCAACTTGTTTGATACCCAAAAATCCAAAAAGCCCAAGGTATGTATGATTAAGTTGTTGCGTTACAAAGCCCAGTAAGTGAGAAAGACCTTGTTCATGTTATTACAAATGGTTTGGGCACAGAATATAGGCCTTTCACAAGGTCTCGTGAGAACAAACTTGATGTTGTCAATTTCGATGATCTATATGGCTTACTCCTAAGTGAAGAATCAAGTTTGGTCGTTGAAACTAAACATAATGAACCACTTCTACCCACTCCACCTCTGCTTTTATTATGCAAAGGGCTCATATGTATAAACATGGTAGAGGGAGACAAATTAATAGAGGCTGTGGACGTGAAAATTTTTAGGGGCCTTCATACCCTTCCTATATGCCATACAATCAATTCAATGTAGCTCCTTCAAATGGCTTGGGAAATCAAAATCGGAATACTTCAGGTCTACTCACATATCATAATTGCAATGGGATTGGTCATGTTACTAAGAATTGCTCTTCACTTAAAATTTTAGTTGAAACATGTTCTCTCATAAAAAAGCCAACATCAAATTTAACCACATCCTTGTCTAATTGATAGTAGTTGTATATGGATTCTGGTAACAATCATCATCTTACACTTGATATGAGAATCAAAGCAGCGAACAAGACTATATTGGCCCTGACAATATTGTTATTAGTGATGGTAAATCTCTTCCAATTTCTCATATTGGTTCTTCTCGTTATCTCTCTTCTAACCATGAGTTTGATTTAAATGATATTTTACATGTTCTTGATGCTGCTAATAATCTTGTCTCTATTTCTTCTTTTACCAAATCCAACAATGTTTTTGTTGAATTCTTTCCAAACTATTTTGATGTGAAGGATATCCCCACGAGAACTTTGCTGCTTACATGGTTGAATAAAGATGGATTCTATCCTCTAGACATGGTTCAAGCCTCCAAGAAACATGCATTTTTGTGTTCCTAGCCTACTTGGCATGCTAGTCTAGCACATGCTAATGTTCGAACAGTTTAACAAGTTTTCTCTCAGTCCAATATCGAGTTGCCTAATCGCACATTTTCATTATGTCATACTTGTTCCATTAGTAAAAGTCATAAGTTACCTTTTTTCAGAGTCTGATTATGTAGCTAAACAACCATTGGAATTAATTTGGTCTGATTTATGGGGACCAGCACTAATTCCTTCAATTGATGGCAAACGATATTATATTTTTTTTTAATGATCATTACAGTAAATACTATTAGATTTATTTTCTCACTTATAAATCTGAAGTACTTAATACTTTTATTAAATTTCATCATGTTGTTGAAAAGAACTTCAAAAAATCAATGAAGATCTTTTGTGTAGATTGGGGAGGTGAATTTAGAGCTCTAACAAAATACTTTGCTGAAAATGGTATCACACAGCAAAGTTCATGTCCACTCACACCTGAACAAAATGGTTGTGCTGAAAGA